>BJBW01002168.1:13624-70411 GCA_004320125.1 Scolopax mira | reverse complement strand
CTCAGTGGAGCCCAGTGATGGGACAAGAGGAAATGGGCACAAGCTTGAGTGTAAGAAGTTCCACCTAAAGGTGAGGAGGACCTTTTTTCCTGTGAGAGTGTTGGAGCACTGGAACAGGCTGCCCAGGGAGGTGGTGGAGTTTCCTTCTCTGGAGACATTCAGAACCCCCCTGGACAAGTTCCTGTGCACTGTGCTCTAGGTAGACCTGCTCTGGTGGGGGGTTTGACTAGATGATCTCCAGAGGTCCCTTCCACCCCAATGTGATTCTGTGGTATGAATGTGTGCACCTTGCTTTTTGGTTTTCCCAACTCTTTGTACAGTTACATAGTAATGTGAGGTAGCAGGGAAAGTTGGACCTGTTGCAATTATAAGTGATACAACAGCAGTGCTCGTCTGAATTGCAAGTAGAGAGTAGAGCCCGAGATGAAAATACGATGTGAATTCCAAGTTCTTTTGCTGTATCTGTCCACCAGAATTACCTGCATAAAGTCTGCCTCTGTCGCAGTGGGTAATTTTTACTAAAGTGTCTTTGATTGTGGTTAATGATAGTCTCCTGAGTAGTAGATGTTCTCTCCAGTGTCTTGGTCACTGAACCTACCATCTTTGCATACCATATTTATAGCTTGGGGAACAGTAAAAGGCCATGAAGGCCAACCACACTGTCAAGAAAAATGTCAGGGCACTCTGAATTTCCAAGGTTTATTAGGTATTTATTTGGAGGCCTGGATGAGGAAGGCTGTCTTCTGTTGGCAGAAATTGACATTAACTATCTTGGTAAACTTAAGATCCAAGGAGGTGGTTCTTTTTGTTGGGGCACTCAGCATTTATCATGTGCAGTGTGGTCATATACAATATCTACTCAAACTCATGTTCTAGAAGGTCTTTAATCATGTTTCTTCATAGTTTGATTTCGAATTATGTAATGATTGTGTCGGAACATACTACTATGTGTGGAAGAAGATAACCACTTCACATGGGTTTTTTTACATAACAAATTTAAATCTTATTTTAATTTTGAAAAGAAGATCAGTTATTTGCTACTAGTGAAGTTCCAGTAGAAACACTAAATTTCTGGACTTTGAGTTTTGAGGAGATTCCCACATCTTTTATAGGATAGTAGTGGAGGCTGGCCTTTGATACTTCTATGTAGTCAACTGATAATCTTATCAAGCTACTGTCAACACTGACATTTTAGATAAACCTGTAGCCACAAATGTTTTAGCCACTGTTGGTGTGGCACATAGTTGCCAGGCAGCAAGCATGATTACTATGTGTTTGTAATCTCTAAGTATGCATCCGTTCCCTTATTTAATTTCTGGCATAAGTAAGAAGTTTATTTCCAAACCTTTGATTTCCAGTTTGTCATGGTCCTGCTGGGTTTGGCACCTCATACAAAGGAAGCTACAGCTATGTTTTAATTGAAGAAACTGATTCAGATTTTAAAGTACAATGACACTGTCCCTCTGTAAGACTATGGTGCTGTTTTTTTTTAAGAAATCTCTCAATTCCAAGGTACTGTATTTACTTTTGAATGTTTCAGAGAGTTTTTGAAATCTGATGCTTGGGATTGTACTGGTGCTCTCCTCTGTAGAGGGACAATTAATCCACAGTATGGCTATAGTGTAAGTGATGCACATAATGATAAAAGGATTCCCACTATATATCAGTAGCTCTGCAGCCAGTAACTTTAAACAATAGAGGGCTATAAATGTAAGAATGGTTTTGAAGAGCTAGATATAATTTATATTCAAAATCTGCATGCATTCAAGTGTGTTGTATATAAAATTGCACATAACAAAACTTCTGCTAAGGTGTCTGCTTACCACATGCATCAAATTCTATGCAAAATGAAGATTTCATAAAACCATGATCATAAAAAGGTATTAAGCATTAATAGAAAATTTAAAATAGCTGGAATATCAATTCATACTTCTAAAGATAAAGATGGGACTAGAAGTTACCAAGATTTGTAAAATGGAGAATGTGCTTGTTTCACCATAAGCTTTTTTTTCCCCCAGAATTCATTGTGTTTTAGAGGTTATACCTCATATAAATCCAAACTTTTTCTTTGTTCAGTACTATGCTAATTAATATTGTCTTTTTCACTTGCTTATGTGTTTACTATAGTAATAGCCTTGGTATCTAAGAAACTTAAAGCATTTTTTGGAGGTCTAGACCTGAATAGACATGTATAATGCTAATTAACATTAAGGTAACATTTTATAATAACAGTTTTCTTAAATGATGTTTTATATATAATATATTGACTATTTTGTTGTGTGCTGGTGATTTCAAACGTCTCTTAAGAGTAATACTGAAGACCTAAGAAAGAAGTAATTATTTGTAATAATTATTTGTAATTAATGCTTGATTTGTTAGGGCATTTACAAAAGTGACAGTGGCTTTATAGGTTTTAATAGTGCTTCTTTTGTAGAACTAAGCTAGCATGCAACTACTGAAACCTTGAGAATTATCTCAGATCTTTTATCTGAGTCAGTGTCATAATTTTAGAATCTGTCACTCCAGTGGTTTCAACCAGTGATGTAGTTGGGTTTCACACTCTATTACTACATGGTTCAGTTACTGAAATATTTTCTGCCAGATATTATTCACAGATCTTCTTTCTTATTCAAGGTTTCCTGGCATGTTCAAATTCCAGTAGCTATGGAAATTCCAAGACGAATGCCACTTTATAAGTAGTGAGTACTGTCAACCTTTGGTTGACTATATGAAAACAGTTGGGAAGGGAAAAAGGAACATAAACTGTCAGTGGCAGCAGCCACCTCAGAATTAGAAGATTACAAGATGGTAGATCAGAAGCGTAGCTGCTAGGTGACTTCAGAAAGGGGAAGTGGGGGCACAAGACAAAAAGTAAATTTCGCAGGGGCCTGTACTGGTGTGGGTGCTGGTGTCAGAGCGTGTTTCATTTAGTGGCCAACCTGTCTAGTGAATGTGTAGCAACAACTTTCCACTGTTCGTAGGTTTCTTGTACTAGCATTGATGTATTTTGAATATAGTAACAGTAATTAGCATCTTGAATCCTCATATGAGTCGCATGTCTGGTAATGTGTCATGAGGTGATAAATTTAAGAGATTATATTTCCAAGCTGTCTGCTTGCCATCTGCTTTTCTAAGAGTTTACTGTCCCCATACAGACACAGTAATAATCACTGGGCATTTAGCTTGTGCTGTGACCAGTGGCACCTGAGGAACAGGCACCGTTCAGCTTGGGCTTTCCCCTGTGAAATACTAATATCTAACAGAAGGCTGGGTAGGAGAGTTCTCAGTGGGGAGAGAACTTCACAGTAGGTGAATGTGAATCCAATGATCTTTGAGTCAATGTGTTTTTATTTTAAATTTCATGGCACAAGTCTCACGTTTTACTGTCTGAAAAGCTGTCAAGCATCCACTGGAAGTTTTAAATTAATTACTCTTGTCTATACTTGAGAAATCTTTTCGGGCAACATGCAAGACAGTTCTACTTGTTTGTGGGTTCTGTTCCTTTTTCTGATTTAATTGGTGTTTCAAAGACAGCCCTGGTCTACTCTTCCATTTTTATTTAACACTTCATCTATTTTTTTTTTCCTCCCCAAATTTAGTGTACAACTTCTTCTGTGTTAGTATTGCAAGGAGTCTATTTGTGCTATTAGGAATTTGTGCTATTAGTCAGTTAGTTTCCTCCAAGGAGGGATACTATGAACTTGAAGTTTGCATTGCTTTTTATTTTGGTTTTTGATTAGTTTCTTCAGTAAGCAATTAGCAAATGCTTCCACACTTACAAACAGTTTCTGTGCTTGGGTGCACAAAACATTTGTTCCAGAAATTTGTAGTTCTGGAATGCTTGCTATGTGGCAGTGTGTGGGATAATAAATCATGAGATACTGAGTAGTTTGCAGTAACAATTTTGCTGACCTGTTATTTTTAATTACTTTATAAAATACTTGTTTAAATTATTTTTAAACAGAGACTGATTTCATTTGAAAAGTAAAAGAATATTGAAACTATCTAAAGTGATATTTGCTACAATTTCATAGTAGTGATTCACAGAACCATAGAATCGCTGAGTCTGTGTTTTTTATATTTTATAATAAGTTCTCGTGTAACTGTCAAAATAGCAGCTCGGGGAATCAAATATTGCTTTATATGCTTTTTAAATCTATCTGAGTTTTGTTAACCCTACTCAGTTCCTTCAGAGCACTCTACATGAGGTCCATTTGTTAAATTGGGGGTTTTAAATTAGGGTTTTTTGTTTTGGTGGTTTTGGGTGTTTTGATTTTTGATTTTTTTTTTTTTTTTAAGACGCTTGAACATGAAGGTTCTTTGATTTTTCTCTCAATTTCCAAAGTTGAAAGTTGGCTTTGAAAGAAAAATTATAACACAAATTTAGTCCCTCTTATTTAGCCGAGCTTCAGATTAACTGTGTGATGGGTGGTGCAGTGGTGTTAAACATAGGCCTTGGTTTGGGTGCTAGTTATGAATTCAGGTATCATAACTCATAGCTCCAGGATCCAGGTAAATAACTGGTTTGGATAGCTGTGGAAGTATTGACAGGCAAAGCCTGGTTTAGTAACCAGAGCCTGGTTACTAAACTTTGAGGCAGAAGACCCATCAGAGTATGATAAGAATCTATTTAGGAAAATGTGCTGGTTCCTGTGTTAAATTGTGCTGATTAAGTTGGATATGCTTTGTCTTCACGCTTTGTCATCTACATAATGAAGCATTCTGGCAAGCAGGTGTAATAAGACTATTGGACCTAGTTGAAGTTACCTTCCTACTGAACCATGTGAATAAAACTTTTAAGATTAAGATTTTGTGCTTTAAATAATTGTATTTTCATAGGATCTGTTGCCCTTTTTTTTTTTTTTTTGAGGAGTGCACAAAGAATACAAAGTGTGCTAGAGAGGTGAAAATACTCCTGCATTACTAAAACTATGCTGTTAGGTCACTTTGACAAAGACTTTCATTTAAAACTAAGTAAACAAGATGTTCTCACCAATCTTTCAAATTTGGAACTGATAAACTGCTGTTTTTGTAGTCTGAGCAGAACTGTCATGTCTTTTTATTAATATGTTGTTATACATAAATAGTAACTGAGCCAATAAGACTCTCTGTTCAAATCATTGGCAGTAGTGAAGCTGAAATCAAGTATCACACTCAAGTAGTAGGCAATAAATAGCATCCTTGACTAGACGATTGAGGAATATGCAATCAAGTCTGTCTAAATTTGGGTAGGGTTTGGTTGTAACAGTACAACGATCTCTGACATTTTATATGCAGCTGTCACATGAAATATTTAATACTGCTTGCTCCTGTCTAAAACTTTCTAAAACAGAGCTTGTTCTCATTTTGCTGTATGGACAACTTACACTGAGATAGAGGAGGAAATTTTACAAATGCACCCATCAGAAAACCTGTCTGAGCTCTACTTTGGGAATGCAAAAAAATGAATCTCCTTTCTGTATGGAACAGTGATTTCTTACATACTTCACAAAGATTATTAGGCAACCTTCAGGCAATTAACATGCATTTAACAAAAAAAACCCAAGTCAAACACAACTGTTTCTATTTTCCATTGAATAAAATAGGGGACTACATCTTCCAGGAATTCACTGTTGATATTAGGTACTCTGTAATAGATGACTTTTTTTAAAAAATAGGATGAGTGTCTGTGGTTGTGTTACTGAGATGACTTTTGTGAGTATTCTAGGTACTTGAGAAATGTGAATTCTGACACCACAAAGAAACCTGCATATCTGACTCAGGAAAAACTGAGTAGAAACTCTATTACAAAATAATTAGATTTTGATACTGTAGCTAGCCGTGGTGATTTTTTTTAACAGAGCACTTCAAAAGATAATGCAAATTAAATGCTGTAGCAGTATTTCCAAGTCCAAAATTGATGTTGAATGCAGGGATATTTACTTTTGTCACCTATTTGGGCTTAAATGTATAGTTCAGTATTTCCAGATTAAGTGTTAATTTGGTTTAGAAATGCTTCAGGTGTCACACTAATAAATGACTTATGTACCTTCTCCTGGTAGTCTTTCTGGGATTAAAAAGCCCAGTTTTGTGTAGCTTTCCCTTGTCTGTCATGATCACCAGCCCTCTAATCAACTGAATGTCCTTCTACTGTTTTTCCTCTGGTTTATTACTATCTCATTTTCTGGGTGCTGAGGAGGTGGAACAGTACACTGTACTCATACAGCATCATGAACGCTGGCTGCTGGGAATAATAGCTTCTTTTGACTTGACTGCAGTTTTGCCAGTGCAGCACTGGTAGCTGTTGGCTGTGGTCAACCCAAACACCTACACAGCTGCTTGATCACTGTCCTCTCCCTTGGGATAAGGAGAGAATAGAAGAAAGGCTAGAAGACTCATGGGTAATGATAGACATTTTAATAGGAAGAGCAAAAGCTTGCACACATAAGCAAAGCAGAAAGAATTAATTCCCTATTTCCTATTGGGAGGCAGATGTTTGACCACTTTGTGGAATGTGGATGCTGTGGAGAAAGTTAACTCCATCCCAGCCAGACCCAGTGCAGCAGCCTGGTATGTGGTTGACCTTCATTGACATAGGGGCCCACTACTGACTCTTCAGGTTGTTGATCCTCACAGTTGTTTTCTGCAAAGCCTAACCTGTTAGCCTGTATTACAGCATGGGTAATTTTGTGCTACTTGCAGGACTTCACATTTATCTCTGTTCACTGTTGTGAGATTCTGGTCAGGTCAATCCTGTAGCTTGTTGAGGGCGCTCTGAATAGCACCTCTGTTCTTCAATGTTGTGATCACTTCCTGGCCTACCAGGATGTGTTCACATGTGGATGTGTTCTATCTTGGCTTTCAGGTCATTGCTGAAGACATTAAACTGTATTAGCCTGGTATCATCTCCTAAGATTGCCTCAAACTGTCTGGTTTCCAGTTATATTGTACACTGTGACCACAAACCTTTAAGTTTGGCTGTCTAGGCAGATATTCAAACACCTTGAAGTTGATAGTTATCCAGTTTGGTACAAGGATGTTATAGGAGGTGGCATCAGAAGCCTTATTAGAGTTAATGACCTCTGTTGGTGTCCTTCATTCCCCAAGGCAGCTGTTTCCTCACAAAAAGTTACCAAATTGAGCACGGTTTGCACTTTGTAAATCCATGATGACAATTTGTAGTCACCTTCTTTTCATTTGTGTGTCTGGAAATTAATTCCAGGAGTATTTGTTGTAGAATTAATTTGAGGATCAGGGTGAGGCTGAATGATAAAGCCTCAGACTCCCCTTCTTGCCCTTTTTTAAAGATTAATACAGCCCTTATCAGTGTCTTCCCATGGTCATAGTGACCTCTGAAGAAGAGAGATTTTTTTGCTTGTACTGAAATTGGGCAACTGGTGATCTGTTTGCATTAGAAACACCTGTAGACTGTGTGAAGATTATACTTACTTGCTTCTGTGTGTGAAGATTATACTTGCTTCTGCGAAGTAATGTTGAGGAAGAGGAAACGTGAGAGTGAGAATTCAGGAAAAGTCAGAATCAAAGCACGAGTGCCCTGTCTATAGGGGTTAGATCACAGCTTCAAGAGTTTTCTGAATTTTTCAGAGAAAGAAGTGGACTAAAGAAAGTGGAGATAAACTAAGGTTGTTGAGACAGAAAAAACTGCATTATTTCCCCCTGTTGACAGACATACTAGTTGTATTTTGTAAACTTTGTATTTTAGCAGAGCATGCTTGCTTTTTTCTTTTTTTTTTTTTAAAAAAAAAGATTTGTTAGGCATTGAGAATGCTATCAGCATGTTTGGCAAACCTCATCCAATTTGTTCTGACAAAAAGTAGTCTGACTGTGTTGGTTTATTCTTGCAAGGTCCAAAAGATGGTTACAAGGACTAAAACCCTGAAGAGTTTGAAGAGGTTCATTTGCAAGACTGAAGACCATTAATACAATGTGAAGAACTTATAAATGTTTTTGGTTAGGCTTTACTTATAAAGGCAATTAGAGGAATGGAGCTTCAGACCCCTTTGAAATTGAGCAACTGATTATCTGTTCATATTAGAAACACTAGCTGACTGTCTAAAGGATTGTAAAGATGATTCTCATTTCTGTAAAAAGAAAAGCAAAGATTTTTTTTAGAGCTGAATGGTTTGTTTCTGAAATGGCTTTAATTTGAAACTTTCAGCTCAAGACATATTTTGGTATTAAAAATTAATTTCTAATAAATGTACTTGTAACTGTTGAACGTTTTTATATTGCTTAGGTATTTGAAGCATAGAAACTAAATGTATTTTCAAAGATCAATAAAGGTCTACTTTAATGAATTTTCACACATTTATTTTTCAGGAGCTGGTGAATCAGGGAAAAGCACAATTGTCAAACAAATGAAGTAAGTATGGTAAAATACTGTGATAGAGAAATAGATTTATTTTTTTTTTTTAATTTGAATAGAGAATTTACTTTTTTTCCTTCCGTAGGATTATCCATGAAGCTGGTTATTCAGAAGAAGAATGTAAACAGTACAAAGCTGTTGTCTACAGTAACACCATTCAGTCCATTATTGCTATCATTAGAGCAATGGGGAGGTTGAAGATAGACTTTGGTGATCCAACCAGGGCTGTAAGTATTGAAGTATACACACAGATATACAGCTGAAATATTAATTCATTTTCAATTTTTGTCTGTTACTATTTCTTGAAAAAAAAAAATCTCTTGATATCCCAAAATCATCTTCATCAGGTACAAAGTGTGACTGAAAACTACATGCCATTGGTCTTTACACAGCAAGGTGACCTACAGAGCAATCAGCAGTGAGTTGATTCATGACACCTATTTGGTTTAGACACAATTCTCCAAATTCCATCTAAATTTGGGGAGCTAAACATCTGAGTCTAGGGAGTTTGTGAAAAACATTAATCTGTGCAGTCATGTCTCTTTATTTGTAGAGGCTTTATTTGTGGGCTGTGTGTTCTGTAAGTCATTTAAGTTAGACGTCTTCATAGCTTAAATAGGTAGTCATCTGGCTACTGCCTGCACTTCTCAATTGTATCATAGGTACAGCGGTGCCTAAAACATTTCCAGCCCCTCACCTTGATCCTATTTCATAGTGATTTCCAATGTGGAGGACTTTATTTTACTCAAAGCAAAGACACGGGCATAGCCTTGCTGCTGGTATCCCATTTTTTCATGATATTATACAGATTAAGGATTTTTCCCAAGAAATAGGAGACATGTCCTGCATACAAACCTCTGATGGGTCTATTTGTCGTTCCACCTTTTGAAGCTACTTTGCAGAATTGATTCTTTTGGTTTATTGTTTCTCTAGTCCTTTATCCTGTACTCTTACCTTTGGTGACACTAATTAAGCCCATGTCTGGTCAGGAGGTCAGAGGCTCTGAATCTCTAAAATGCTTAGCTTAAGTGTTTTTACTTGTCCTCTGGTTACAGGAATCTGCTCTGTGCTGCAGTGCTGAAATTGCTAAGTTGTTAGTCTGAACAGCATTGCAACTTAGTTTGGGATGTGTGCCTTTGTTTCTTTCCATAGCAACCAATGTCAGAGTATGGAATGCTCAATACTATAGTTTTTGAAGCAGGACCTAGACACATTATCACTGTCTTGCAGGGAAGATGGAGGGAGGATTTTCTTTTTTGCTGTTCATGTATTGAAATAAGTATGTAAAGCAGTCAGAGGGATATTTCGTCATAATTAAGTTCTTTCCATTATGTTAAGGTTTGGAAGGGGAGGAGGGTCTTGAAAAATAAGAAGTGGTATGTAAAGTCTTTATTCATGACAGTCCTGTGTTCAAGATCTTATTGATTGCTGCAAAAGCAATTTATAAATATGAAAGAATATACCTTCAGTGTCCTTGTGAAGTGTGTTATGTATGATTGCCATAAGGAAGACAAGCATTCTTAAGTTTACTTAAAGTGGATCATAAAGTTGTGTTTGAAATCTAAATCTGATTGGGAGTTATGTGAATTATTAGTTATTTTTCATTTTTCTCTTTGATACATAAAATAATATGTACATATGGTAATTCTACTTGAAACCTCTTCAAATGTAAACATAGCTAGTAAAAGCTTCATTTTCATTGGTTATTCCTATCTACATTTGTTCTCGTGTTTGCAGTTCTCTTCCTTTAAGACCAAGGTTTTCGAGAGCAGCAACAGTATCTCATCGCATGTTAGTTCAGTATTTGTGCAATGAAGTCCTCTCTGGAGTCTGGCAGTTAATGTTGGAAAGAGGCAGATGGTAGACTCGTGTTACTAAATACATAGAAAGGGAAAACGGAGGAGGAGTAAATTTAGGTGTTAGCAGATAAAATGACTAACAAGATTTTAAAGGCTGTTTTATGTATGTTATCAATGTGAAGTCATCTGAGTTTGTGAACTTCAGAAAGCTGTATAAATGATGAGGCAAATTTTTGTCGGGGATAATCTTAAAATAACTGTTCATCCTTTGCACTAATGCAAAGGTCTTGGTGGCGCAAGCTCTTTTATCCAGACCAACACTGCTATGGAATGTCAGATTTTATCCAATTTTAAAGTCAGAAATGAAAAAAAGGAACTCAGACTTTGTTACACATCAGGTTCATATTTAAAAAAATGTTTACTCCTCAATTATTACAGTATAGCCTTTTAAATTTTATTCTATTTTGTTGTAATTTTTTCGTGTTTTGGAAAAAAAAAAGCTCAAAATTGTAATTCCTGAGGAAAACTGTTACATTCAGACTCTTTTCCTTAAATTTCTGAGGGAAGTTTTTGAGGGTTTTACTCTAAAAGAGTAAGTTTCTTTGGAAAATCATATACTCTTATTTCTGTCATAAGACCAGTGGTAAAGCAGGAAGTTGAATTTCATCCTTTTTTAAAGCTATTGAATCAAGGGAGCACAGATTACACCAGCAGCTTCAGTAATGGTCAGTCTCAAGGATGGTGTATCTTCCTTTGTCCTACAGGACGTTTCACTACTAAAGTAGAAAGTATGGTTTGAGAGACATTTAGTGAATTTGCTTTAAAAGTCTATGGAATGCTTACTGAATGTAAGATTTGTTGTGGTTAGCTAGAGAGATGCTTAAATTAGGTTTTTTTTACATTATCTCATTTGTGAAATCTAGTATAAAAATAGTGACACCTAGAGAGGAAGCTGCCCCATTTCAGTATAATTAAAGTATCTAGAATTAGTTAATAATGAAAATAGGATTTGAACATTGCATACTACCTCACTTGTGGTATCTGTAGTACTTGCCATCCATAGAAAAGACAGTATGGGGATAACAGAGATCACTTTATTTTAATGTTTGGTCTTTTAAAAAAGCTGAAATGGATTCTCTTGCTCTGCCTCCCCTTTCCCATTCCCCCTGTTTTAGAGTTATTGAAATGGATCAAATTTTGTATTTTCAAAAGTCAGAGCATGTTAGGTATGAAATGACTAATCATTCATGACAAAACTGGCTGTCAGTCTCTAAGCTGTTTCCATCATGTGTCTTAATATATTGGCTTTTCTTCAAGGTCTGTTTTTATGAATTGTAGGTCCTTGGCATTTGCATCTACAAACACTGTTCATCACCAGAATTGTCATTTGGGTTTCTTTAATGCAGGCATGTTGCTCGAACTATGACCAATGAGATCTAACTATCCAATTCTTTGATCTTTACTGCTCTGGGTTTTTTATGTAATTATTGGTGCAAAGATTGAATTTTCATTAGTTGTCCGCAATTTGTCCTATGCATGTACAGTAATTGATATTCCATTAATTTGTTTGACAAATGTTCATTTTTAGATTAGTAGCTATTTTAGCTTTCAAAAAACTTTCAGGACTATGTATCAGTTCCCTGTAGTTCGTACGCGTAACTACATATTTATATACAGTTATAACTACATCTCTTCAAGTTTGCTTTGAGTTGACTGAACTGCAAACTCTCTGTTTTCAGACTGTGAATATCAGCATTACTCAATCCATCTGCAAACAATTTCCCTGTTACCTGTCATAATCTTTGATTATTTAAGTGTACAGCAGACAATATCTTACTGTGCTTATCCTGAAAATGTGGGGTTTTTTCACAGCTTACTCTTTGAATAGCGAAGGTGACAGAAATGGATTTTTCTACACATTAGTATCTAGATCTACATTTACTGTTTTGTGAGAATAACCTTATATGTTGCTTGTTTTAGTCCTCTTCTTTCTTGGAATACTTGAAATACTTTCAGTTCACAGCTGATGTGCCTAAACCTCTGTTTTCTCTTCCTTTCCAGTATCATCTGTTTTCTTTCTTGTAGTTACTGTACAAACAGTACATGCTGTGGGTAATAGTTACAAGCCACAAGTATGCTGAGTTTTCTGGCTGACATACCTTGGCACTAGATCACATACAACTAATAACCAAGGTCAAGCAATAACCACAGGAGAGTACTAATGTGGATCTTTTTCGTCTACCCAGCTGTTGTCCTCTTTTTCCAGTGCCTTACAGGTCTAACATTTTTAAGTTTCTTTCCTCAATCAAAATTGGATGAAGGTAGCCAACTGGTCAAATTCTGTTACAGGAAACTGGCAGATTGACATCCTGTACTCCAGAAGCCTCACTCTCAAACGTGGTCATTATACATAGTCTTAAAATCCAACATTAACTATCTGAAAAATCTTGAAATTTGGAAATTGCATTACTGAAAAGACTTGTTCTCTGTAGAAAAATTAAGTTAATGGATATTTGTTAACTGTTTTATCTGGAAGGGCTTTAAAAAGTATTTTTTCCTGATGCTTAATTGGAAAGAAATAATCATTTGTCACTTTCAAATAAAGTTGGTTTTTGAAGCTTAAGTGCATATGTTCTCTTCAGTCAATCAAAATAAATCTGCATTTTTCAGTGTTCTAGTATGCATTGTAACCAATCTATTCACTTTGTGATATTTGATAAACAAATAAGGTTACCTTGAGATTGTGCACAAAACGTGTTACTGTGTTACTGGTTTGTTTTGTAGAAGCTTAGTTCAAGTTATAAACAGATCAAAAGAAGCTTTGTCAGCTAATGAGAAATTTGGTTTACTAGTCTTTCTGTTGTTGAAAAATATGGGAATTTATCCCCGATGTAGAACACTAAACCCAATTGTTTTCCTTCACATTTTTTGGTTTGGTTACATTCACATTTATCAGGTTAAGAAAGTAGCTCATTTGCTGAACATAGTTTTTAGATGATAATACTTTTGTTATATTTCTCAAATATTTGTCTCTTCACTTTGTGTTTACATCCTAAAGGATGATGCTCGGCAGCTCTTTGTGTTAGCTGGAGCAGCAGAGGAAGGATTTATGACTGCAGAGCTTGCTGGAGTTATCAAGAGACTGTGGAAAGACAGTGGAGTTCAAGCTTGTTTCAACAGATCTAGAGAATACCAGCTTAATGACTCTGCTGCCTAGTAAGTACCATGTGACAAACAAGACCCTCTTTGTGTTGTAAGTAGAAGGTAAAGGAATAGAAATCTCTTCTTTTTTCAGTAATCCTGCTCCCATGTAGATGGAAAACATGGAAGTATCTGGACAAAGATACTGTCGTCTACTTGGGTCAAAATGCTGCAACGAACCTTCAGAGTTGTAGAGCTGGAGGTGTGATATAATCATGAATTTGAGACATATGCTGACCTTCTTGAGGAAGGTTGTTTCTTCCTCTTGAAGAAGCATAGCATTTTTACTACAAAACTATAGCTCAATATCTGTTAGTATCTGAACATGTCCAGGAGACTTGATCACATGCATAACTTCTTTCTTCTAGGATGAAGTATCCTTTTGTCTCTACAGCTTATTTCAAAAAACCTTGTAACATTGGGGGAAATAAATGTGTCTTATCTCAGAGAAAGCTATTTTATGAAAGTCAAGCACAATATAATGAGTGGACCTAGGACTTCTGTAATTATTTGTAGTTACCGTGTTACTATTTTATGAATAACTGAAAGCAATATTTATTTTTACCCTCAGTTACTTGAATGACTTGGACAGGATAGCACAAACCAGCTACATTCCAACCCAACAGGACGTTCTCAGGACTAGAGTGAAAACTACAGGAATAGTGGAAACTCACTTTACTTTCAAAGATCTTCACTTTAAGTATGTAAATCATGCTGCATGTTCATTGTCTGTTATGGTTTCTGTAAAGTTCGAGAAGATACACTTTAAATGATGTAACAAATTTGTCTAACCACAACTTTGATTTCCTTCCCCCCTTTTTTTTGAAAAAAAAAAAAAAAAATCCTCATGCTCTGCTTAATTTTCTGATGGGATGTGGGAGTTGTTGGAACAAATATGCAGATATTAAGCAACAAATGCTTTGGTTTTATATGTAAATTGAATCTAGTTTTCTGCCATGTTAAATAGCTGTTCTTCTATAAGATCCTTCCCTTTAAATACAGTTGGAGAACAGGAGACTTGTAACTGTTTGCTAGCCTTGTTTGAAAGAGTAAATTCATTTTCCTGAAGAACTGACTTAAAATATATATTGTACTTTAAGGTAGTACTTTCAGTGATGAAAGAATGTGACTTATGCTTCCTGTAATGTGAGATTTACAAAATAATGTTAATATTCTGAACATTTTAAGTCCAAAAACATTAATGATGAAAGCATAGGATAGTATCAATGTAGTAACGTTCTACCTGTGATCTGGAAGAATGAGAAGAAAACTCAGTAAAACTAACATTGTACCTCTATTTAGATTCTGCAGAGATTATTGTCAATATGCTTGTTTAGTATCTTAATGAAAAATATTTTTTCTGTAAATGCATAGCAAGTACTGTATTACAGATACTTCAGGGCCATCGGTACTGTGGAAATATATTTTGTTTCCTTGTTTTATGGTTTAAGTATAAAAAATAGTGGTAAATCCCTTGCCGAACCTAAGGAGAGTGGTTAGCCAAGCCTCAGGAGAGGTCTTCAGTGTTCTGAGGAGCTATCCGTTTTCTCACTTTCTAGCATTTCTTGTTGAGTTCCCTATTATAGATGGGTTTAAATTCTTCTACATTCTTAATGAATTTGTAGGCAGGGGGCTACATCCAGTCTTTCTGATTATTATGACTGTTATAAGGACCATATGATTACAATTCAGTAAGATGTGTAACCTTAAGACAGACCTTTGGAAGTATTTAACTGTAACATTGTATGTTTTAAACACCTGTACCACAGGTGTTTGAATTCTTCGTACCTTAGAAAATAGGCTTAATGAATTGCTGTAAGGACTTTGAAGAAGTATGCTATAATAGAACATTGAAAAGAAATTTTAAGATGAAGTAAAAGCATAAAAGGCTTGATTATACCAAGGTGAGGTACATAAACATGACTAGCTGTGCAGTGTTGTGTACTTCAATTATTCTTTTCATTCATTATCTTTTCTTTCCTGTTTTGCTGTTTGTGTTCAGGCTCTTTGAGGTTGAGCCTCGTTTCAGCCTTCTCTATAAAGTGCTTAGCATAGCTTTGATTCTTGATTCAATCTAAAATGCAAATAGCAAGTCATCTTCATCCTGCTTCTATAGACTATTTTAGAAGTTGAATCTGATTGCTTAATACTTCTGTTTTCAAAGAACACCTTATTTTGTGGAAATGTTCTGATAACAAATTCTTATGGAACCTCAGGTCTTAGTACAAAATTATAAAACATTACCATTAGAATTGACAGAAGTATGAAATATCTTCCTGTGGGTACAGCCATCACTAATTATTTGAGAACTAAGTAGGTGGCTGATTTATGTTTATATAAGGTGATATCCAGCTATTTCCCCTCAAAGATATCTCTGAGGGTAAGGAACACTTCTAAGGAATGCTTTTTTCACCCTAAAGCTCTAACAGGAGTAATCTTTAAAATGTTTTTAAGGTGGTATTTTTCCATTGTCGAACATTAAACGGGCAATGAGCATTGCTGTTTGCACAGTATACCCAAGTATAAGACCTCATTAGAGGTTATGATGTTTCTGACAGTTTTTGCTCAGAAAGCCATGGGTCTTCATTTTTTTCCTCATTTGTTTATTTTCTTACTTATTTTTATTGTGTTTTTATGAAATAAAAATCTAGCAAATCAGAACACTTGAAGTTTTCTAAAAATAAAATCTAATTTAATCCTTTCTAATGCAATTTACCTAGTCATGTAGTACACTAATATTAATTAGGTAGATTTTTTTTTAATCTTCTTCCCCCCTGCAGTCTTACAGCCTGGGGAAAAACAGGAAAGGGGGATAATAGAAAATATAGGTCAATTTTAATAACTGTGTAGTACGTGAGACTTTCCAGATCTGTGTCTGTGCTGGTTTGAGCTAAAAAGAACCAATTTTGTTTCAGTAATTTTACTTTTCAGTTAATCTTCTTCTAACACTCTGAAATTAACAGCATATTTTTCGGGCAGTGTCTACTTCTATCAGATCGAGTCTAATGTTTGTAGTGAATGCCAAGGAATGGCTCCTTGTACTTATTGCTGTAACTTGTGTGCTGTGTTGGAGGTTGGAAGCAGAAAGGGTCACACCTGTGGAGAGGAGCAGACAGGACAGGGGTATTTCTGGGGGCATAATACCCGAGACAGATGAAAGGGGTGTTCAGTCACGTGGGCATCATGCTCAGTATAAATAAAAGCTGAGGGACCAAAGGGTTCAGTCTCTTTATTCAATAGCTGGAGTCCAAAGAGGACTGTTCTGTTTGTCTGTCTTTGATCCCAATCTGTGGGTTCTTGAATCCAGTTCTGGAGTTCAGCTCCCATCTATCACCAAGTCCAGTCTAGGACTTTCCCAGTGCCTGCCAGAGATGTGACTGTCATCCTGGGAGCTCAATACTGGTTTTGCAAATATATATCATTATTATCTTAGTAATATTATTATTTTTCTCTTATTATTTTTAATTAATATTTCATTAAAGTAGTTTAGTTTCTTTTCGACTCATAAGTCTGTTTCTTACTTTTTCTTGTCTCTGAAGGAAGATGCTCTCCCTACTCTTTACATATTTTGCCTGTTCTTTGAAAGAATACTTTTTACAACTGTTCTTTATCAACATGGGCAGTTGTGCCTCATTTTCTTATACCTCTCAGTTACCATCCTAAGAGTAATATTTTTGAAGTGAGCAGTGCAAATCAGATATTATTGTGCAGTGCAGTAAGACATTATTGAACTAGGTGAGGCCCATGCGGATTGATATTACAGTACTGCCATCAGTACAAAGCATTTGGTTTCTCATGTTCCTTAGAAGCTGGTGCCCACAAAAAAAAAGGAGCAATTTTCTTGTTCAATTTCTCAGTTAATTTTTCTCTCTTGTATTCTCTTTTGTTCTATAAATAATGAGATTTACTGTTGTTATCCTAGACGCCCTACTGTCTACAAGAAACTCTTGACATTTTACCCTTGTTATTAATAAAATTCTGAATGATTTCAGGCCATGCTTTCAGGAATATCTTTACAAGAATCTTAACTATGCATCTTAACAACTATTGTTCTGGTCTGGATTTCTCTTGTTTGTATGACATTTTTACCTAAATCAGGCTTTCATCATAGAGCTGGCCATTCTGCTACTTAAAGCAAAGAAGATGGAGACGTAGGAGCCGGTCTGTCTTCTGTTCTTTTTCTTCTCTCTTCCCATTTGAACATTTTCATACCTACTGAATTCTAAGCTCTTTTTTTGTGACAATGTAGGAAAAATTAACATTACTTCTGAAAACCCCTGAAGACAAAAATCAGACCTCTTTTAAAAGGAATAATTGCATTTCCTTGTCAGTAGGAGGAAACATTATTTATGTATGATAAAGTACTGAATGGTATTGCGAGGGAAGTAACGTGTGACATTTGCATTGTTTGAAGCTGTAAGGCATCGCAAAAATTTGCCACAACAGAATTTTTCTGTGATAAGAAAGAGATAGGTAGGAAAAGTCTGTCTTCTCTCTCTTTGAGAAGATCCTGTGATGTATATATATCACTTAATTTCAGGACATGATGTTTGTCTCCTTTTTCTCTTTTTTTGGGTGTTGGATGACCATCTCCATATACCCTCTCCCCCCCCCCAA
This sequence comes from Scolopax mira, assembly GCA_004320125.1. Classification (NCBI taxonomy): domain Eukaryota; kingdom Metazoa; phylum Chordata; class Aves; order Charadriiformes; family Scolopacidae; genus Scolopax; species Scolopax mira. The sequence goes on along the minus strand of BJBW01002168.1, from coordinate 52,429 downwards.
GCTGATTCACATTTCATTGTATCAGGATGTTATTTATCTAGCTTGCAAAATATTTGAAGTTCCTAATTATATCTAATGAAAGTTCTGTCTTTCAGAGTGGCTGTAGCCCATAATAGCTAGTAAATGTCCATTTAAAGCATTTAGATAGCAGAGAAAAGCAAATCCATTCATACCATGCTAATTTGCTGATCCTCTGTTGTTGAGTACTGGAATGTGGTCTTCCTCTTGCTCTTTTTCTGCTACGCTAAGAATTCAAAAGAAATAAAATTCACTTTTATAGCTCAGTTTTCCCACTTAACAGCATTTTTTAAGAAAAATGCATTTATTGGAGGGGAAAACAGTTATTTTTATTAGATAATGCTTATTTTTCCCTTAAGGGAATTTTGAAAATATTTTTGTGTCTTAAATATCCCATTTAAACATGGACAGTTCAAAAATAGATCAAGTTGGACTTTGTTTTAGGAGAGAGAGAAGCTAAAACTCACCAGGATTCAGTAATTCCAGACTAAATTTGAAAAAGTGAAAATTATATTTTATATATTTATATTCAGAGTACCAAAACAATAATCTTTAAGTCAGTGTTACTTGTATCCAGCTTCTTTACTATTGCATTATTTCTGAGTATTAAAACGGACATCTCTGCTCTTAAAGAATCTTGTTGATCAATACCTTACTCATTTGGGCTAAAGGTTGACTAACAGTTTCATCTAGTTTACAATTAGTAAAGCTAGATGTGTGTTTTTATTTTTTATAGATTGCAATTAACTTTGTTAATGAGATGTAGTACAAATTATTTGTAAATAATCAGTTTTGGTTTGCTTTCATCTCTTACTTTTTTTAAGACTTTATTAAAACTGTTTTTTTGTATTAAGACATTAAATAGTAATAAATGTTGCAGATTCTTGAGTTTTAAAATTTTGTGATCAGACTTACACAGCTGATGCTTTCAGCTTTTATTGGTTAATATTCAGAAAGCTAGAAATTCCAAAGTTCATTCCTTGCTTTGCACTTCTCTTTTGCAGAATGTTTGATGTTGGAGGCCAGAGATCAGAGCGGAAGAAGTGGATTCATTGTTTTGAGGGTGTTACAGCAATTATTTTTTGTGTGGCATTAAGTGATTATGACTTGGTCTTGGCTGAAGATGAGGAAATGGTAAGTACCTTAATGTTGAAGATGGGAATAGTTGTTGGGTAGAAACTAATTAAGTTTGAAAGGAAAGCTATAAATAGATTTTTTTGAGTGTTACTGCTTTAAAAGGTGTATGGGTTTTCTGTAAAAGATTTGAGAGAAATGGTGAGAAAATTCATTCTTTCAGGTTTCAAAGTATTTCCTTATTCTCAGTAGGAATACTATGAGACAAGTATTCACTTTAGCTACACTCTTCCATGTTTCAAAGACGCATAAATTATTGAGGATAGTTTGTCAGGAATACTCATTTTAGCCTCTTTATGGATGCTAGAATTATATAATGAGAAATTGCTTGACTTGCCTGTTTGTACTTTACAGCTTTTTTTGTTTCTATTTCCTCCCTCAGTTGTCAGGTTTTGTTTCTTTCTAAATTTGAAGTTTTTGTGAAGATTGTAAAAAAACAACAACAAAAAACAAACCACAAAACAGATTTTTTTTTTTATCGTTCTTTTCCCTTTCAATCCCTTCCAGCCCTTTTTCCTTTTTCAAAAAGATTCTTATTCTGGAATCTCAGCTAGGTGGAGAATTTCAACCTAGAATTTCAGAAATGCAGTTTCCAGAAGATATAATCAATATAAGACACATTCAGGTAACTCGAGTCTTGTAGGATATTTGTACTGGTAAAAATGTCGAAATACACCAACAATTTCTAAAATGCTAAACAACTTAAGCCTGGAAATGAGAGAGGGGAAAAAAAAGGAAAAAGTAGTTGCCTATACCCCGCTTGTGAAAACATTCTTTGGAGTGCTCTTGGCCTCTCATTTTTATTTCCCTGTGGTAAAATGTGATTCTGTATGCTAGAAACTTATGGTAGTTCATTTGTAACTAATAAAAATTTGTATCCTGATTTTACTGCTGCAATCTGGTAAAATATGAGTTTGGTTTTTTTCCAATTACAGAATCGGATGCATGAAAGCATGAAATTGTTTGACAGTATCTGCAACAATAAATGGTTCACAGACACTTCTATTATTCTCTTCTTGAACAAGAAAGATCTTTTTGAAGAAAAAATCAAAAGGAGTCCTCTCACTATTTGCTACCCTGAATATGCAGGTATTGGAGGCGGGTTCAGGTGTCAAGTAATTTTAGGTTAAATTACCTCATTTTTGATGCACGAATCAGGAGGAGTTTAATAACTCTAGTTTATTTAAATACTTTAGCTACCTAAAGTTTAAGATGGGGGGGTGGTTTTATGGATCATGACTATAGTAGTGCTAAGTCAGATTTGTCTTTTTAATCAGGGAAGTAATGCAGGTCAACTGATAGCATTTAAATGTTACTGCTGTAGCCTAATTTTAGTTCTTCTGACATCCTCCTGTTTTTGTATTTAGATGTAATTTTTTCACTAGCAGATAGCCCCGAGGATACATGGGAGTTTATTTGAACAGGGAGTGTACATACATGTTAGAAGTAGGTGGCTTTCTCAGGAAATAAATAGAAAAAGAAGATGAATCAACTTAATAAGTCTTAGCCTTTTTATATATTGTTGTCATTGTAACATCAGGCTATTCTGTTGTGCAGCAAATAGCCCATTGGAGGTAAAAACTTAGGAGAAATGTCCAAATGTTGCTTGCAAAAAACCCAAACCTTGTAAAACATAACAATTGAAAGTTAATGACTTGAAGGAAACAAAATATCCTAATCTCGGGAATGGTGATGGGTCATTACTGACTTGTCTGCCACTGAAGTAAATGGAAAGACTCTTACTGCAGTTACAATTTGAGTCTTTAGTTTTTATTCTTAAAAATACATCCAAAAAGTTTCCTTCAAGATTTATTTATGGTACCTTAAAGCAATGGCTGTGGAATTACTCCTCTTTGGGTTTAGGTTAACTGTTTCCAAAGAACCATTTCCTTCGAAGATACGGTATGCAACTTACTCTTTCTCCATTTGAAACCTCTTTACCAAGCAATTTTCTCCTTCTAGGTTCAAACACTTATGAAGAAGCAGCTGCTTATATTCAGTGTCAGTTTGAAGATCTGAACAAGAGAAAAGACACGAAGGAAATCTACACTCACTTCACATGTGCCACAGACACAAAAAATGTGCAGTTTGTTTTTGATGCTGTAACTGATGTCATTATTAAAAATAACCTTAAAGACTGTGGCCTCTTCTGAGAACCAGACAAACAGTTGCTAAATGGTAAATTACGTGCCTGAAAACAGGACTTAGGCATTTGAAATACACCAGTGCTGGGTAAAAGCTACATGGATATACTTAATTCTCTTTTATTTTATTTCTAGGTTTGGAGAATGACTTCGCACAATTCTTATCTGATTCTTTTCAAGGTGAAAGAAATACAAAATACATTGTGCTGAATGATAGATCAGTACTGTACTTGCCTGTTTTAACAGCTTTATTTATGTTTGTCTTGTAAATTTAAGTAATTAGTTAACAATGAAATGTCAGTTGATTGTATGTAAACTTATAATTGTAGTAATGTATTTGTATAAACGTTGAACGGAATATTTTAGTAACTTGATGTCCTCTAAAATTTACATGTTTTATGAAGATACACTTAGAGGAGACAGAAACTTTTTGCCTTTGGATTATTTAAACACCTTGTAAAATTAAATTTTCTTTTAATCTTAAGGGTGCATGCTGCCTATTCTTTACTTTTGTTGGTAATACTGTATATGGCGTTAGCTTTTTTGATATTTAAACAGCCTCGTACACCTGCTCAGACTTCAAGAAACATAACCAATAAAACTTGTTTTTTGCCTTAAGTTTTGAAAAAATCTTTTTATAAATTTAAGATAAACACAAAGATTATTTTTTAAAATTAAATGAAATTCACAGTTAATGAAATCTGGGCTTGCAGTCTTTGCAGTGCAAATGTGGCAGCACTGAGAAATTGAATTTTAAAGTTTAACTATCATTGAAGTTGATGGAAATGCAAAAAGGAAGTTGTTAAAACCATTCACATCAATAAAAAAAAGTTTGAAACTCTGGTCTTTACTCCATGGAATGAATGGCAAAATTATCTTTGGGGGTTTTTTATAGACCATGAGGCCAGACTTCAGAGTGATTGTTTTTTCTCTTACTTAATAAGTAAAATCATGTTCTCCTTAACCTTTTTGCCATTTTCTGGTAATAAAACTAGTTTGATAATTTAATAATTGTAAAAGTATCAGGTTCTACCACAAGACATGATACAATGGCTACACAGATTAAAGCAATTTCCTGTTGCATTTAAATGAGTCTTCAGTATTTTGGATAAGGTGTTTTGGTGACTTGCAAATGCTGATTCTTTAATTTCCTCAATTAATTATCATTAAAGTATCACAGTTTATTTAAATAAGAAGTTAAAGAATATGATTTTCTTCTGGTTATGCTTTCACTTTGTGTTTTGTTGTCCTATACATTGCCTTATTAGTAGTGCCAAAACTGATTTTTTTAAGTACAGATTTTAAAATTAATAAGCTTCTATTTGTAAATAAGTTCATGGATGGTTGTCTTAAATGTATGTCATCTAGAGAATATGAACGTACCAAACTTGAAAATACGATTTTTCTATAATTGTTAAAATATTTCCGGCAGCTACAGTACACCATAGGTTCTTTGAGAAGTAAATCAGTCTTTGCACCTGTTGCTGTGTTTCTGTTATCTTAGCATTTATGTTCTTAGAAATGTTTGACCAAAATATTTAAGTCACTGTTCTGTTATTTAATTTTGATTGTGTATGTTTCATTTAGGCCTCATGTAGCTTGTATAAAACTTGTCTGCACTTCTCATTCTTTAATGCTTTATGCATTTCAAACGAAAGATTACAAAGGAAATAACTTATTACTGGAGGTTGTTAAATACATTCATACATTATGAGCTCTTTCAGCCGTTATGGTAAGCAATCTGTATATCCTGGGCTGCTTTTAATTGTGCTTTACAGTTCTGGGTACGTAACTGATTTTGAATCTCATTGAACTACTTTGTGGAAATTGTATTTACACCTACGTTCAAGTTGGGTTTTGTACTTAAAGTAAAACAAAAATTGGGATTAATCAAATTACATAAATAAATCTAAATTTTGTGCCTTGCCTGAAAGAAATGTTTTTCATTAAATGTTCTGATAGAAGTCTTTTTGCATCCATCCTGTGGAGATAATTAGGTAGTCAAAATAAGAAGATAAAAACTCAAGAGTAAATTCAAAAACTTGACTAAAATGAAAATGAGCATTCCTTTACCATTGTTCTTAGCACCTTCAGTAGAATTTGTGGAGTTTCATAATTGGCGTTTTCTCAAGCATTTGCGTCTTGACACAGAACAAAACTGTGAAATACTTTTGCTTTCTGGTCCAGGCAGGCGAGCGTGTCTTCTCTGGCTTGTGGAGTGGACAGCGGGTTTGTTTCCTTGTAGATGCTCTGTACTGGTTGATGAATCTTTGTGCTAAGATGAAAGCTCTCAGCCTTGGCTACTGCTCGAGGAAAAGCTACAGGAGGATTTATGTGCAATAGTGGGAGCCACACGCTCAGCTTTCAGTGCAGTTGTAATAAGGCTCCATCACCTCTGTTGTGTCAGGAGGCTGCTCTCAGTCAGAGCCCTACAAAAAACGGAGGAAATGCTGCAGGTCTGTTACTGTCTGAGGATTTGTCCCTGAGCAGCCTGAGCCTCTGTTCGCTTCCAGTTCTCCATTCCTCTCATTTCTTCATGCAAAGTATTCAGGCATACCCTTTGTCTAGCCTTACTTATGGAAGCTTCCTCTACTAGCTTAGATATTCTATCAGATTACTGCAAATATTCTAAATTTAGTATATGTATAATTTAGCATATGTAGAGAGTTATACCTTATGGAGGGCTCTTCAGCCTCCATGGCCTTGTGATTGTGTTGTCTGTGTTTGAAGTCTTTCACTAAAATGCAGCCATCATTAAACATGTAGTTATTTTTAAGGGGCTTAACTGTGAGGAAATGTAGTTTGGAAAATTTGGTATTTGGCTTCTTGATACTACCTATTGAATTTGGAGGAAGTTTGAATTACATGTAGTAACTTCTTAGTAACTAAAACAGGGTCCGGGATCATAGCATGGGAACAGCGTAGCCTTTGCTGGATTACAGCTTCTGTTTCCATGTACACAATTAGCAGCCTCATGAATTAAATTCTACATAAAACCTTTCTGTCCTGCCATGGGCAGGGACACCTCCCGCTAGACCAGGTTATTCAAATCCCCATCCAGCCTGGCCCGAACAATTTCAGGGATGGGGCATCCACAACCACTTTGGGCAACTTGTGCCAGTGTCTCACCATCCCTACAGGAAACCTAAATTTCCAATGAGAATAGTATTAACTTGCATTTGGCATAAATTTAAAAATCTTTTTTAATAAGAATTATTGGTGGATTATTACAATAAATAAAAATCAGTTATCAACGGCATAGTTTAGAATATAAAACTGAACAACAACGAGAAAAAGCATATCCAAATTATATTAAGTGATTTAATTTATCCAAATTATATTTCAGTGATGATGGAACATATGTTCAAGATGTGATTTTTGTCCTTTGTGTTATGTCTAAGGATACCTCTAAGTCGACAAGGTAGTTCATTACATCCAGTTTATAATGAGGATCTTCCCAGTATTTTTAATCTTTAACAAAAATAATAGTTTTAATCCTTCATACTTCTAGAAATGTTATTGTAAAAAAAGCGATTTGTTAGATACTGCACATGAAGGTTTGAGTACATTTGATCAAATTCTTAAGTTATTGTTTATGGTTTTTGCCAGTATCTTTTGTAGCCAAGTTACGTTGGTTTGGCTTAAGTGTTTGCCTCGTTTTTCTAATTTCTAATTCTCTATAAAATTCTTAATGCTCTTGCCTTTTGACTCTAGGGGTGGAAAAAAGGTGTAAACTATATCATCTACTGAGACAAAAAGAACATTTTCAATGTGTTTGTAGTCAGTCAGGCATGAGACTCATGTTCTGGGAAAGCTTTAAAGAAAATACTGTGATGATCTTCACAGCTGCGTCCAATATTTGAAGAAAGCAACTTTGTGTAATGTGTAATGTGGCATGAAGCTGGGTTTGGTTTTGTTTGGTTTGGTTTTTTTTTTTTTTTTTTTTTTTGCATGTTCCTGTATGTTTTTGTTGTCTGGAGCTCTCATTGTGAGGCAATGCAGTGCTGTATGTGCCATTGCTCAGGTGCTTACCCCTTTCCAAGGTGAGGCTGTGCCATGTTTGCGTGTTGGAGCCCCAGGCAGCCTGCTCTTAGAAATATTGAGGAAAAAGGTTGTGAGCTGCTCAGCAAGAAGGAATAGGCAAGAGACACCTCGATTCTTCCAGAGAGGACGGAGGGAGCACTTCCCAGAGGACCTGAACAGAGATGGAGGGGAGGGAGGCAGTTGCTTTTCTGATGTCGATTAAATTTGTGTTTAAATGCTCTTGGGGTTTAATAGAATTTTACACAAAGAGATGATGTTTTTGGGTACTTCTGGGAGAAGGCTGTTGGTATATTGTACACTTCATCTTGAAACATCTTGCCCTGTCCAGATTCTCAGCCTTTGAAGATCTATCTTCCTCTGGTTACAAGCCATGCTAGAAAGAATAAAATGCTAATATAGCTGCAGAGTAATAGTTTGCTAGTCTTGAGTGAAGTTTTTTTCAAAACTGGAATATTTAGTGTTGTAGAGTTTCAAAGATGATCTAAATGATAAATCCTGGGACTGTTAAATGAGTTTTATAGTGTATAAAATATTAAAATTCAGAGATAGGGACAAGTTATTTAATTTAATTTCATTTTTTTCCACAGTAAATGTGAGAGGAAGATTAATGGAGCACTTGGTGCTCCATCTGAGCCTCCTGAGTTCAGTGCTGAAATACAACACTTCCATGGGCTGTAAGAGACACAGAACGAAGCATTTTTATCTTCCCCTGGAGTTGCAACAAAAAAGCTGATAGTGTTTCCCGATAGCTCTAGTGTTTTAATCCAGAACATTGACAGTTGGCATCCTTGATGAAAAAGAAATATTTAAACAGTGTTGATCATACAGGACCCTAAACTATTGGAGCACAAGTGTTAAGGTCCTTCGAGGCCAAATTGATGACTGCTGTAGATGGGTTGTTTACATAAACTGACTTTCAGTGACAGCTTTAAAAAGAGTTTGCTGTTTCATCACTTTCAAAAGAACTTCAGAAAGCCCTGAGCAGTTCTGTTAGAAATGGGGTAATTTGCCTCACTTTAATGTTCAGTGTCTCAAGTGAGTTAAAACAGTTTGTCAAGCGATTGCCTATCAGCTGGCATGTGGTAATCAGCTTGTTTTCTTAGGCTTTGACAATTGAAATGTAGTTCAGTTTATTTAAACCAGAGTGAAACTGGTATGTCTGAGAAGTAAGGAAGACGCAACCACTAAAGAAATAATTTGCAAAATTAAAATTGTGCAGATTAGGTAACTAAGGCTGGCTTTCTTCTGATAACACTGAGGCACACGATCACGTTATCTGCAGCATTTCAGAAGCAGATTTTATGAAGCAGATCTGTGCCAGGTTTTAGGAGACAACTCTTCTCATTGGCACACTATAGACAGAACTGAGGGGATGATGGCACTCGTAGTATGTTCTGCAATCGAGTTGTAAGGCTATTCAGCTGGCAACTGGAATGCTAAGGTTCAAACTGGTTTTTTAACTAAATTGGGCCTGCTTAACTCTGAGAAAAGTGCCCTTGCAAATAGGCTAGTAAATACCCTGAAATGGTTATGTTCACCTTGTCCTATTGAATTTATTTCAGTTTACATAATACTGACTTCTTATTTCTGGAAGGGCTAGAATCTGTATCTATCAGTTACCAATCCTAATAATTCATTATTTCACAAACGTGTGTATCTGGTACAAGGTAAAATTTCAATAGAAGATCTCAGTCAGACCTTTACTCAGATCCTTGCTCTGAACCCAAGCAGATGCTGAGTTCCTTTGCCTGTATCCTGAAGGACTACCCTGGCCAGCTGGATGATGTTGTGTGATGCTACAGCCATCGCCTTCCTCTTCACCTTCAAATGGTAACAAAATCATCCTCTTCAACATTTTTTCCAGATAGCATCTTATTTATAATAGTTTACAATGTCTAATTAAACTTGAAATTAATTTATCAATTATTTTTTGAGCCATCAGCAAACAGGAAAAGCTTTCAGAGCTCACCTGATAGTGATCTAGTCATGCTTTTGCTGTTTCTCTGCTGAGCTGGATGGATTCAGCCCGATAAAACTTTCTGTACAACGTATGGTTTTTTGGTCCTTCATTCATTCTTGCAATTCTTTACTGCATCAGTTTACATTTCTCCTTGGGTATCTTGAATTGCAAAGCTATTTATAAATGAAAAGGGTTTAAAAGTGGAAAGTTTGTTTGGTTTTTTTTTTTCATTTTCCTTCTGGTAGGGTGAATGGGGAAAGAATACAAAATGACTTTTTTTTTACCAAAAATACCAGTTTGAATCATCTCAACAAGCTTCAAAATTTTCCATTCTCAAAACTTAAATATTACTTGAGAGGTTTGTAGATTACAAAACAATTTAAAACACTTTTAAAAAAATATAAAATAAAATTGAAGGATAGAAAAATACATTATCATAGACTGAAGTACCAAAACCACTTCTGCCTCATGCTCTTTCTGGTCAGCCTAGAATAATTAATGGATGACTTCCCTGAAGTCATGATGTTATTAGACAGGGGAAAGATAGATAAATATCAGAATATTGTGTTCATTTTTGAAGAATTCGGGTAGAATTATTGAGGAAAGGCCATGAATGAAACAGGACTGCAGGAGTTTAACTGAATATCAGAACACTTTAAATTTCTGAATGAAGCTTTCTTGCAGGGTATTTGTCTCTTGCCTGATTTGATTTTGACCAAAGGCTGCTGCTGAGGTGTTTCTTTGCCTCTTTGCCAACCAGAATTCTGCTCTAGAGCCATTAGTCTTTGGCTACTGGGTTGAGAAAGATTCCAAGAAAGTCAGATCTCTTTGCTTTAACTGTGTTTACTGCTGAGGGGACTTTTATGTTCTTAGGTGGGCAATGGCCCAGGAGGTGTAAGCTGGACTTCTAAGGCAGATCTTTCCTCAGAGCTCTATTCTAGGAGGCAAAATAGTGGAATCAACATGTCTATGTGATCTGCTATGCTTTAAGCACAGCAAATTGATGTTTATAGCTTTCCGTTATTCCAAAATAAGGTCTTGTTAGCCATTGTGTCAGCACAGCTCTCCACTTGTGTTCTAAGTAGGTGTCTGGTGGTGCTGGGCTTCATTCTGCGCTGAATTCTGGGAAAGGGAGATGACATGAGAAGTACGGTAAGAAGCTACCATCTTTTACCTTCCTGTGTCTATTCATCTTTATAATCCAATTTATTTTTTTTTTTACTGCAGTCAAACAACACGGAGGGCATGTCACAGGGCATGATAATCACAGAATAGCTCACTCAAAATGTGGTTTGAGTCATAAGGATGAATTTGCTTCTAATGCCAAAGGCTGCAGACAATGGAGGAGTAGGAGCCAAATGACAGAACTCGGTACTTCTGTGAGGTATTTGAATAGTTTTGCTCAATGGATCTTTGCTGTAGATTTCAGCTGGCTGCTGCTCGTGGGAGGCTCTTCAGCTGGAGAGACAGGTGGTTAGGTTTGTGGCCTTGGTAGTTTGTAAGGCTTTGAAAAAATTTCATACCATCTTTGTTGCAAAGTGTTCCATCATGGCTCTGCCTCTTTTCCAGAGACATGACCTTATGCAATATATGGAAAATGCCTCAAATAACCATCCTCCTACAGCTCTATTCTTGTTGCCCTATTATGGGTTTAAATATTTCATGTGGGTTTGTCGTTTTTTTTTTTTCCTGTGTTCTTTTTGTTCTTCTCTGCTGGTGCTCTCTTTTCTATGTCCTGTAGCATGACAGCTGTGCTAAAGATACTGAGGAAAAAAACCACAGGTACTTACTGTCTTGGTGATACGGTAATTATTGTGGACCACAATGATTAAACGTTTCCATCACAGTTTAGAAATGTTATGCATGTTTTCTTTTTCTGTTCTAGGACTCCACTTGAAGGTTTGAATGTTTTTTTCAAATTACTTCTTAGTGTAGGCTGCATGAAATCTCTCTGTAGCCTAACTTGGGCCATTAACTCATGCAACAGACTTTGGTGAAAGCTGAGTAATTTAATGAATCTGGGAGCCAGTCTGCCTTTCTACTTACAGGTTTTTTCTAGTTACTTACCTACAGCTACAATAAATGCACTTGCCAAGTAATGCATTGTTTTAGGGGGCTCTTTATTAGCAGAGGGAGGTAACAGGAAAGGCAGTGAGTAGATCTTGGGGAAGAGGAAGCAGCTGGGGATGCCAGCAGCGGTTGGATTTGTTACAGCTGAAAAATAAGACTTTAACGTTGCTGTTGTGAATGCTATTTTTAATGTTCTGAAGAGGAAGCAGATGGAAAGAGACTGTCAGATCTACACAACATGGAAATATGAAGAATAAGTCCTTTTAAAGGAATGTATAATCCTTATGGATAGATGTCTCTTCTGTAACAGTCTCCATATGATGATCATATGGACATACATGCAGCTTCTGGCTCTCTTCTGTGCAATTCCTGGACTCCATACCATGTGTGTGATTAAAGGAGGTTTTGGCATGTGTGTCTGAGCACTTGTTGTGCTGTGTCTTTAAGTGCTTTGTGCATGGCTATCCACTATATCACATGTGGCTTTGTTGGGTTTGGTACTTCTAGAAGTGCAGTTCGCTGTTACCCTGCTGGTGGAAAAAGGGAGCTCCTGGCTGGCTGCTCTCCTCATGATGGTAGCCACAGGCGATCAGTCTGGTCCAAGGCAGTGGAGTTGCTAAGTATGAAACCATGCTGAACTGGAGATGAGGTGGTGATGGGCCAAGAGGATTTAGAGGAGTGTCAAAACCGGATTTTCTAAATCTTTCCCATTTGAAGTGAACAAACTCATCTTGAATTGGAAATTGCCTCATTTCCTACACAAATTACCTGCTGTAACCAAGAATGCAAAATCCTTTTGGCTTTGTTTCCACAGATGATCATTTGAGATGAGCTATCTGCAATAGCATTTCATGGAGAAAAGACACGGGTAAGATTCAATTCCCCACAGTTAATCAAAACACATAAGAAGTTATTCCACAGTGAATCGCAGCAGAAGGAGCCTGCAGCATGTGGAGATGATTTACAGGTTGTGATAGGATTTTACTGCAGTAAATAAGCTTGAGAGATTAGCCTGGTCTTGAAAGGGATATAAATCCTCTTTACAAAAAAAACCACACAAACATCAGAACACTTATTACACTTTATCCCTCAAAAACCAGCAATGCAGGTAGGGCATTTCTGTCAAGACACTGGCAAAAGTTACTGGTACTAGAAGAGAACAGTAAATGTCCCTGGCAGAGCTGCTCATTGCTCTGCTGCCCATGTAGATGCTCGTTCAACATTGTCTGAACTGAAGCAACTGAATTCTGCTTCCACTAGGGCTAGAGGATGACACAATGCTGACTTACCTGCGGTAGTAAATCGGGTGAACAATCACCTTCTGGCACAGCAGTACTTCTAATGGGTGTTGTCTGATGCATAACAGTTTCGTAGCAGTGCTTTTTAGCAAGACATTTGGTTCCCAGTGGGCATTTAATACGGTCTCCGTTTAGTCCAATACAATTAAGTCCAAGTGCTGTCATAAACAATAGCATCATATAATAACGAGCAACAAGACTTCCTGTATTAATACTGTTTTAGTGAATCTAAATAGTTCTATTACATAATTTAAAATCCCACATTTATTTTTAATTCAAATTATTTTTATTTATTGTGTATAAGCATATAAACAATTCCATGTACAGTATAGGTGAGGATGGCTCTTGTACCAGTAAAACAGACCCTTTGCATATGGTAATGTGCTGCCTGAAGATACTTTCTTTAAGAACAAACTGGAAGTTCTTTTCCACTAATGGAAATGACATGTGGTATTACTCTTTTTACTGAAAACAAAGGCCAAACCTGACTTCAGTAGAATCTCTCAAAGACCATTTCCTGGCATACCTAATTCCTTATCATAAATTTCTTGTTCGAAGTCCGCAGCAGAACAAGTGAATATGAGATAATCACATTCAGCCTTACTCTTTAGGATGTCTCCAAAATGGCACTATTGCCCCTTGGCCATTTCTGGTCCTCTGGCCTGCACTGATGTAATACAGACAATATATTTAGTACTTTATTCTTATGGCCTGGCAAGGTACTGAGCCTTTCTTTAAAGGCTTATGTTAGAAAAGTAGTCTGAACTTTGCAAAGAAGCAGGGTAAACACACTACTTTAGAAAGTAGGTATATAACATTTTTTCTTGGAAAATGTATGTGTATATCCCTTTAGAAAGCATATTTATCTGAACCTTATTTTATAGTTTTCTATTTCTGGTTTTCTCTTCCATAAAAAATAGGTGACTTCAGAGTGGGATTAAGTTCTCAGAAGTGTATTCTGTAGCTTCCCTTCACATTTTATGCGTTTCTCAAATACAATTGTAGGACTGTAAATGTTATGTACTAACTCTGTTTACATTATGACCTGCCAGCAATCCTATCAAGGTAAAACTGAACCGATTTTCAAGGTTTCGTAAAAACTGGTACTAAAACCCCTTTGTAGCTGAAATTGAAATTGCCAGACCTGTTTCAGCCTGACGTGCTTTTTATGTCCATGTGCTGGTTTTGGCTGGGATGGAGTTAATTTCCTTCATAGTAGCCAGTATGGGGCTGTGTTTTGCATTTGAGCTAGAAGCAGAGTTGGAAGCACAGGGATGTTTGAGTTATTGCTGAGCAGGGCTTACACAGCATCCAGGCCTGTTCTGCCCCGCCAGCAACTGCAGCACACACTGCTGCTGCTTCTGGAACGTGTCTCCAGTGTTCCCCCTGCTCAGGGATCACTTTTCTCACACTCACCTTGGCGCTGTACCGGGTGGCAAACCAAGAGAAGCAGATGAGTTGAAGTGCCTGTTGCTGAGGATGCAATGACCAAGCTCCATGCGTTTCAGGGGATTTTACTCTCTCTTGGACCAAGTGCCCTTTAGCAGCTGGAACGTGATAGGGACACTCCTGGTTCAGATGTTGTAGGACTTGTCCACAGTGGGAACCAGTGAGGATAACTGGGAAATTTGTTATGGAAGCACATTCCTGATCAAAACTAAATCTAATGTAGACACGTGTTAGGCTTTTCACTCTATGTAAGAGCCTATACCCAGGTGCTCAGCCACTGTGTATCGTTGCTATAGAAGCAGAAGGCAACCTGTCTGCAATTACCATGCCCCGTGCTCTTATTTCTGCTGAAGGGGCATACAGTCTCCTGGGAACTCCTTCCTCTGGAAGAGAGTCTTACCATTGCCCTCTGGATCTTGGAAATCCTCCACTTGCACTGGTCAGTGAAGAATGACTAGATGACCTTTGAAGGTCCCTTCCAGCCCAGATGATTCTATGAATCAGCTCAAATTAAGGCAACCATCAAATTAAGGTGGCCTTAGCTTGTGATGTACTTTCTACTTTCAGTGTAGTTTGGTCTGTAATGGTTGCATACCTGAGGTTAATCAGTACTGGTGGTGTCATCAGGGATCTCCCAACTGAAAGGAGCAGCTTTCATAATACAATTATGACTGTGTTAACTAATAATTATCACTCTGTGATTTTACAGGCTCTGTGAACCATTATGGAAGATCAGTGGCAACAACAGCTTACATCACAAATTGGCTTTTATAACTCAGCTATTTTCCACTGGAGATGCATTTCTTCTCCTTAAAGAAAATCTCATCCTCCAGGGTACCAGTGTATGATCCACGCTCTTCGTTACGATTCAGCTCTACCAGGAAATCAGAAGTCTCATGCCTTCACTTTCTTTGAGAGGGTCCTAACTCCTCAGTGGTGATGTGGTGTGGTTCCTGTCATCTCACTGCGGAGAAGGATGCTGTAGGACAGCCTTTCTGCCAGCACTGCAAAGTTCTCAATCACTGTGTAGGGAAGGGAGAGCTGTGGGCTGTGCCATATCCCAGAGAACTGTTCGCGGAGCAGGGGTCAGCCAGCTCAGCCTTGTCCTCTCTAAATGTCCCTGTCTCCCTTCTAGCACAACGTGACATCACCCTCATCTGTATTGCTTCTCCCTGCCTAAAGCACTGATCTTTTCTCCATAGGGAAAGCACACTATATGCACAAAATATCCTGTAGTGTATAAGGGTAGTTATAAGGACACTTGTATGATACAAAGCACAAGCACTATGTTGCTTTTTATTCAGATCACTTAATCCTCATAGATGTCAACCATATTCTACAGGACTAGGAGAATTTTTGTGAAAAACTCTCAGGTGTAAATGATAGAAGGCTGCTCTTTAGCCACCACCAAACCTTTACAGGCTGCTGGGCATTCCTTCTTACTGCTGCCAGCCTCTTGTCTATGGAGATAAAAAGTGTTCCTCCATGGTATCTCTCCTGTCTAGCAGCCTGGATTTCTGTATCAGCCCTTCTATGTGGGCTGCCTTCTTGGCAAAAAACTTGCTGTTTGGGAGAGGAGTAGGAGCAGTAAAAGCTCCCAACAAAACACTGAAACAAACAATTTTTTAAGATTTATTTTTAGAGTTTTGGGAAGGATCCAACCAGCCAGTGTGTGTGGAGGAATTTGGTAAGAGATTGCTGTCTCGATGGCAGCCTACTTGGCTTCGGCCAGGGCAGCTGCTTCCTGGAGACCTGCTACTCCTCTGGGACCAGAGAAGTGTCCTGCTGTGTCGTCTTCTGGGGTTGGAGGCTCAGATTAGAAAACATGACCAAGGAACTGCTCTTTTTCTTGGTTCCGTGACCTTCCTTCAAATGCAGCCCAATAAACTTTTTCTATTGTTCGTTCTTCTGTTTGCAGTGTTTTGAGCACTGGTCTGCTGCTGGATGTCCCACACTGAATTGTATGTGCCAGCCTGGGAACACGTGAAGCTAAATTGTCAGATGTTTTGGAGGTGAGGAATTGGTTTAGTCTGAAGACATACGCCATTCCCTGTATCTGTGATTAGCTTGTTGGGATCTCAAATCCAGAGTTTTCAGGAAGAATCTTCAGATCATACTGGAAAAAAGACTTATTGGAGAAGAGCCTTTACTGAGATGTCTGACTGACTACTGCTGAACACCCTTCATCATGAAGAGGGAGTCGATGGTGGTGCCCTGTGTTCAGTCTGAACCAGCTCTGTTTTCGTAGTAGCCTAGAGATGAGATCCTGGAATTAATTTTCCTGAAACTGTGGGAAACAGCAGCTGAGATGGGAAGTACCCCATAATTCCTGACAGGAATTTTACAGCAGATAAATGTGGCAGAACAAATGCTGTTGACACAGGAAGAAAAGGACAGATTTGCTATTGGAGGTTTCTGAATTCAGATCTTCTGAAGCTGGTCTGTATCTCTACCACAGGACTCAGTTGCATGGTCTGAATTTTCTACTGCTTTCATAACTAGATGTGAATCATTCTGTTTAGAAAACTCTGACCTTGATTATTTTCTTTTAAGTTAAAAAAAAAAAAAGGTAATAAACAGAGATTGTAAGGTGATTATATAGTTCTTTCCTGTCTGTGGGGCTTGATTGCATTATGTAAATCCACCATTGTAGTCTAATTGACTTTGTTCTTCAGTAACAAAAAAACCAGTTGGATCAATGAGATTTAGCAATTGTACTGTTTGCTTATAGATCTCACTGTTAGAAACGTTCAAGGGTGTTGCTAAAAATAAGCCTCCTTTTCCTGCAAGGCTGTGAATACAGACTGTAAAATGCATCTTTAAGGAAGGTATGTGAAGTACCAGGAAATCAGCTCAGTCTTATTTCAGTTTACTAGTGCTTGGTAATGATGTCACCTTTCTAAAATAGGAGTTAGGTCCTGAGAAGTAGTAGTTTTCTTTGTTCTGCAATCCTGTGCTTGAAAGTGATGATCTCTGGTTAGCAATCTGTCTGAGCTAAGATGTAATTAAGAATAGGAAGGCAGGGTTTTTCTGGAGCACCTATTGTATATATTCATGTACACTTTTTCCTTAAGAGACAAAGCTAGTGATAAAACTCAAGTATTTAATGTCATATTCCTTATGCCAGTACAGCTACAAAACATGGGTTTGCTGTTCCTTATTCCCTCCATTTCTCCAGTTAATGAAATTACCTGATAACAGGAGTGATTCAAGTTAGCTGGGCTGCCAGAGTTCATAATTGTTGCTTAAAAATAGCAAAACCAAACTAAATCCAAACAACAAGAAGAAAAATTACTCTATTGTCACAATAAAGGAAGTGCAGGGTCTGTTCAATTTCAAGTACTCGCCTGTTTCCTAGAAAACAATGATGATAATTTTAGCAGATGAAAACTTTTGAAGAGCTTTGACTCAAGCTGAAGGTGTTTGTTTTGAGTGAAACTTGTAAACCATCAGCTTATTTAAAGTGGTTATTTTAATAGCCAATGGTATTATTATGTTAGGAGACAGATTTGAATTTATAAATCAGAGAGTTTTCTTACTTAGATTATTTGGGGTTTTTGGGGTTCCCCCCTTTTTTATTTTCAGGGAGGGGTGGTTAGATCTGTTTAAGTGTGTAAATGGCTGTATGGACTCATAAGAGAAATCTAATTAAAGAAGTGATTAAATTTCAGTGCTGAAGAATCATGTTTCTTCTTACTTACTTTTTTTCAAGTGATAGAAATTTTTGTTAGTTTTTGAAGAGTTTGATATTCATGTGTACTTTGGCACAAGAGAAGGGGTTATCTTCATTGCACTAACAATTTTCAGACACCTTTTACATTGTGCTTTTTAACATTTTGTAAAGTTTTTTACCTTAGTGAAAACATTTCATCAAGATTCATATGACCGGCATCCTTAAATTCTTTATAAATAAATATGTATTGTAACACTCTTATGTTACAGGAATTATTCACAGTGCAGTGCAATTATGACTGCAGTCTATGAGGGGTTTTATTTTTTTAAAGATGAGTATATCAAAACACAGGCAGAATTTTGAGAATTTTTCATCTTATATTTCCTGAAAAAAATAGTGGTATCTATTAAAGATCATCTAATAGATGATACCTATAAATAGCGAGGGAAGAACAAAACCCATAGACAGCTTTTGTAGCTATTGATGCTTTTTGATGTGGCTGCACTAGTGCCCAGGCAGTTCTATTAGCAGCTCAGGCAAAGTGCTAAGAGCTATAAAAAAAAAAAAAGCTGAATAACATACAGATTTTGCATGTACAACTTAGGTTTGTTGGATATATACCTGTCTGTCTCTTTTTGCTGCCAAGTGGAACAGTGAGGGAGGTGAGGATAAAATGGGGAAATGGCCTTCCAAGACCTCTTTGACATGTGTCTGGCATTGAAAGTAAAGCAAATAATGTTCAAAACATTAAATTATTCATAATTAACAAGTTCAATGGCTTTCAATCTAAAAAGCCAGACACAGAGGGATACCTTTGTTCTCCAATAAACAACTTTAAGGCCTGATGTTAAGCCTACTAATTCCACAGATGTGAATTGACTTCTCTACACTTTGGATGTAACACTTTATAAACAGTAATTCAGAGGTGATAGATCCATTTTCTTTTAGGAAAATAATTACAGAAGTCACTTAAACATTCATATATGTGACCAGGGACTTAAATATTCCTCATGATTTGATTTCCTTCAGGAAGCAGAGAGAAATAGACACAGAACAGACAAAGCCATTAAAAGAATCATTCCCTTGGTGTTTAAGCTCAATCATCAACAGATTTGGAAATGGGATATAAGTGGTCTTTGAAAAACATGAACTGCTATCAGAATATGCAATTTTTAAGACCTATCTCAATGTCATAGAGAAGATGGAAATTACGTCAGTAGCCAAGAGACACATTTTCCATTTAAAGCTTACCATTTTAGCAAGGCAACTTGTCTATTTCCAGTGGATACAGATTTTTATGTCTACACTGTCTGGTATATTCTTGCTGGTTTATGTCATTCTGTCCATACAAAGCAAGTGTAATTTTTTTTTTTTTAAGCAGAATTTATGGCTGCTTTTCATCTTTGGGGTAGTATAAAGTAGGTAGGGTACATTAATCAATCTGGACCTATACTTGAACAAAGTAAAAGTAAATACTTCTAGGCAAATATTTACCATGCCTGGCAATGAGCAGTAAGAGACATAAAACAACTTCTCAAGTTAATATCTTTTTCTTTGTACAACTGATCACTTTTTTTCAAACCTAGACTTGCAACTGCTTAAGTTTGGGGGTGGGGAGGAAGCAAAGATTAAATGCTCTTTGAAGCATTCTAGATCAGATGTTCCTTAAAATTGGCATACTTACCAAATTTGACAAATTCACAAATCTCAAGGTTTTGTGAATGCTTTTTTCTACTTTTTCCAATTAATATTCAACAACAAGAAAGCTGTGGCAGAAGCAAACCGGTACAACTGCACTCATGAATGCAACAAAGGAAATTGCACTTTTTTTTCTTTTCTTATCTGCTGTAATTCTTCTCGACAGACTTTCTGCTTTGAGTACTCCACACACCTGTAGAAGAACATCTATTTTAAAAATTCTTCAGAGCCACAGTGTGGAATATGGAGCTGCTCGCTTTGGTGGAGGTTGGAGAAATGGCACTGAAGATGAGTTGGGAGAGTTACAAGCAGCAAAGGTTGTCCTGTAGATCTAACCGTACTGTTCCTCTCAATACTCCTGGGACAACACTGGCTCTTGTGATAAACCAAACCATCTCCATAACGTGGGTGATGACACTGAGGGAGCATTTTCTGCCCTTGTCCTCTGTTTTGTGGAAGGGAGAGCCTGGTGGACGGGCGGGTGGAGTCCAACCCTCTCTGACTTTCTGGGCTTTTTATTATATAGAGAGTCTCCAACAAACAAGAGCTGCTGCAAGAGGAGAAGAGGCTGCCTTTGCCAAGGAGAAGGATGTTGACTGGAATGTGGCAGGCTGCTTTGAAAGCCCCCCAGGGCCATGGGCCACCACTTGCCCCTCCTTTGGGACTCCTCCATTTAACATAATGGAGAGTCTTTTCTCCTGCCACACTGTCAGTAGTTCTCACAGATGACTATCCACAGACAATCCTCTTATCGTTATGGTTTATTATAAATTACAGAAGCTTAGTGTGACTGCTCTCGCTGAACAACAGCATGGGCAGCAGCAGTAGAGTTACCAGAAACAAACATTGAGAAGTCTCTTGGCACCACGCATTTGCTTGACATTATAATATGCTTCTGGGCTGCACACAGAAAGTTTGGAGTGGGAAGTTTGGAGTTTTCCACCTAGGAAAGCTGAAAAGAAAAAGTCATCCTGCGATGCTAAAACACAAATGGCAGGTAGTGAAGGCTACTGAGTTGTTATATTTTTCTTTGGTTTTAACCAAGTTGATCTCAGAACCACTCTTTAAGTGTGGTTGTGATGCTGACACCTTGTTTCTTGGTAAGATGTATGTATACAACTGTGCAGAGTTACCCATGTATATTGTAGCAAGGGATTAAAAGTACAAATTCAAACTTTATGCTCACCATTGTGGGTGTTTTAAATACACGGAGAGACAAGTTGTTCAGCCAGGTAATTTGGTCTGGTTCATTAAAGTTATTGGATATTTACTGGGTCCTGTAAGCTGAAAATTTGGCTGTGAATCGATTATCACACTGAGTCTTGCAGTACAATATTGTCTATGTGTTGTCATTTAAAATAATATGCAGTGAAAGAGTAGCAATGGAGAGGGTATTGTCACTGAGTCATGAATAAATAGTTGAAAATAATACAGTCTAGAGTGGGCTTAATGGCTCTTGATGTCTTGCCTGCCAGAAATCTTTCTTGGCACCAGAAATCTTTCTTGGTTTTGCAGTATCTGTCTCTGGGGCAGTTTAAACATAGTGCACTGAAGTGTGTTTTACAAGATCATTTGTGGTATTGCCTTACTGCCTTGGTTCGGGAGGAGGAACACCAGACCTTTTCCTGCCTTTGTGAAACGATGCTGCAAAATCCCTGTGACTGTTGATTGATAGCTAAAATCTACTTCTGGATTTCTGAAGTCTTTGCTTCAGGTGAAAAACAAAGCTTGCCCAAAAGGCATGGAGGGCGTTAAAGCATATAGAGAGACTGATTTAGTGGATTAGTCAGAAACTCAGAAACTGAAGTACTGGGTATTTTTGCAAATTAACAATGAGTCAAGAAGCTGGCTGAGACAGAATAGAAACTGGCCTTTCACACATCCCTGTCTAGTCAGTGGAGCAGCTCAGCGAACACGAGTTCCCGCTGTCAGCTGAGCTATGGGATTAACTGTGTGTGCTCCCAGACAAGGGTAACGCAAAGTCAACTTTCAAGGTGTTTTCAGTTAATAAGCTTTTATTTACAGTGGCATTGGAATAGCACAGAATCATCTTACCTGGCTCTGCAGACAAGCAGGGACACAGTAACGTCCTATTATTGTAGCATTTGCTCTGGTAGCACATGTTGCAAGTCCCTTAAAATCCTACCTGAAATTTCTTTTATCTGAAAATGTATAAATAAAAGATATGAGCTGGGTGTAAGAACATCCACTCAGGGATCTCTATGTATTAGGAAAGCATATATTAAAATGTCTTCAATGTTTTCCCTCCTTTTCCTCTAAATTTCTAAATGTTAATGTACAAAGAATTTCAGTTAGCTTTAAATGTCTTTGGGGAGTCCTCTCTCTCCCTGGGTTTTTTATGATTCAGCATGCAATTTTATACAAAAGTGTTCTTGAAGCATTTTGAAAGCTTCCCTGTGAATTATTTCTGGCCTTCTGGTATTTTATGAGGCATCATATTTTGCAATTGAAATATTTTTAGCATGATTTTAGCACGTCTGATTTTCCAAAATCATAGAGAGCCTCTCTTGAAACAGATGGAAAAAGTGATAAACAGCTGAAGGGGAGGCTGGAAATAAAATGGACAAGTTACAAGTGATATCCTGTGTTGGACCCCCTTCTATTAACTTCATCTCCTTTGCGCTCAGCCTATTTCTGAGCAAAAAAATTGTAGCCTTTTTTGGGGAAGAGGGTGGGTACTGAGGAGGGGAGGGCACATCCTTTGGGATTTACATTTTAGGAATTCATCTTCAGCAGTGGAAGGCAGAAAGATAAATCTCTTGTGACTCTTCTGACTTGGTTATTTCATAATTTGTCACTATTGTAAGTTTCTTCCAACTGCCTCTAAAATATTAATTACTTTTGCTGTAGTCTTGGCAGCGTGATTTTGTGTATGACTATCTTTGGTTTTTCCCTTACTTACAGCTGCTTTCAGATGTGTTTAATGACAGTGATTTGCTGAAATAGATTCACTGAGATTTTCCAGAAGACAAAAATAACACTCTAGACTTTTTTCTGTGCCCTCCAAAGACAAATCTGCAGGTGAATCTGAGTCCTCAAAGCCCCTCTCCTCAACCAACCATGAGCTCTTGCTTGTACACCAGGTTGTCGACTTGTTTTTTGGGTTGGTTTGTTGGGTTTTTTTTCCCCAAAAGGAATGATTTCTGCCTGCTGTATGCATTTGCTGCCCCAACACCTGTGCTGGGGGGACACGACATGCACGTCCAGCCCTGCCCAGGCTCTGGCACATGAACACGTTGCAGTTTAATCCATGGCAGAGTCCCAGAGCAAAGCCCTGGGCTGGGGTACCAGGCTCTGCCCATCCAGCCAGCAGCGCTGGAAAAGGGAGTTTGTGCTTCAGTCTTTCCAAAAGATGCATTAAGATTGAAAATCCAGCCCCCTCGTTCCTTTCTCATGGTGTTTTTCCTCCCACTGAAGCAAATGAAAACAGGATTGGGCCCGATGACAATAATTATTTCCCAGTGATGGAGATGGGCATGGTGGGAAAGCGCTCTCACAACAAAGATTGTAATGCAGGAAGAAGCCAGAATTTTGGGTTGCTGAGGGGCCTACTGTAGTCCTTAGAGCCCGCCGAGGGCTGGGACTATCTGTCATGCTCTGTCACTGCAGACAGCTGGTGCACAGCAGGCGCCGACTTTGTTGCTGTAGGCTTTTGTGTTGCTTTAAGATTTTTATAATTAAATATGAAGCAGCAGTTAAGTACAATACAAACTCGACAGGATGTTTTCTCAGTAAATCAGCGCAGTTCCATCGGATTAATTTATAATAGTTAGCCCACTGGTGTGCTGGGATCCTTAATAGTCGTGCTGACCAATATTGTTTCACTGCTCGTTTACACTAGTGTCTGTGTCTAATCTCTTTATTCTTGCTTTGAGCTGAAGCTGTAGAACTTCTTCAAGGTCATGGTGCATCTTGTTGTATGTTTTCAAAGTACTGCAGGTCCTGTTCTTCATGGTGTTTCTCGGTGTTATGATAATCCTAATAATAATACTACTACTAAGTTCCAGGGTCAATTTTAAGTTGAAGAGAAATGATGTAGTGAGTGAAGCCTGGTGTTTGTTAGGCTTCCAGGAGGGGGGTTTGAGCTCTGCCAGGGAGCTGCGAACTAAGGGGTCTCCTGCTGCAATCTCAGTCCTTCAGACAGGGCTGTAGCCTGATTTGCTCCATACAGAGATAAACATTTAGCAACATTTGCCTTAGATATTCCTACCAATTCAAGTAGGTTTGGCTGAAATTTGCCTAAAAAGTGGCTTCTGTTTGTTCTCTGGTTTCATTTCAGTGAATGTATGTAAATATATATCCAAGCTATGAAACAAAATTGTCTGATATTTTTTAGTGGGTGGGTCAATGGTTCCTGCCAGCATAATCACAAACGTTAGTGTCATAAATATATTTTAACAAAATGTGTTCTAAGGATCTTCAGATTTAGTTTACTTTTACATTTTTTTAAATTTTCTTTTTGAGGGGGAAGGATTGTAGAGAGATGCATTTGGTCTGTTCAATATTTCTTGCTTAGATGTGCTGGTTTTATCATTTATTATCAGCAAGAGTAAGACTGTTGCCTACCTTCATATTTAGGCCATAGCTGATCACCCATGCTATGGTGTTTTCTATGGCAAAGCACACAGAGTTTTGAGCAATGTGGTGAGTATCTTTGTCCAAGGCTCCCCCTCTGTCCTTAGCATCTCTTACCCTGTATTGAGTTAGTCAACCACCATCAGAAAAGACCTAAATTATGTTCAAGACTTTGCCTCTCGAGGACAAATTCATATCTACTATAAGCCTGATGAAAGCAGGAATTAATTGAAATGCAGTGTTTTCTATATTCCCCTAACTGTGATCACATAATTGCACAGAGCCTGTCTCATATGCTTTTAACTTTGTTCACAAGACAGGCACACGATGGAGATAATATTTCTGTTGTGTAAAACAGTGAGGATGCTGGATAGGTTTTATTATTAGCTGTGTCCATGACTGTGGTCAGTGTCCTAGCTTTCCAATTGCTGAATACTCTGCTCAACACCAGCCGCTTTTCTTCTTGCTGGCACCAGAGCACCCTTCTCCTCTGACCACCAGAGCCGTGCTCCCGCACGCTTGGGCTGTAAGGAAGATAAACCAGGGCAGGATTATTCTGTTGATGTATTAGAGCGGGTATCTTATGATTGACATCAGCATGTAAGCTCTGAAGATGCTGTGTTTATGCTGGAGTAGTTTATAAGGCAGAAGAAGTGGGAATAAAGGTTTAGATCCATGAGTGTGTCCAACCAGGACACGGTGAAAATAAATACTACAGAAAAGTATAAAACGAGTCTCTCACCCCATGAAAGGATTTGGAATTTTGAACTCAATTCTAATGGATCTAGGAGTCCTCTCTTTGTCTTATTTTCTTCTATATCTGCAGCTTCTTATGAAGATTAACAGGGACATGGAAACTCTTAAATGCTTTAAATGTATTTTTGTAGGATGAGAAGTACCAGCTACTGCACAAAGTGAATCTGATATCCTCCAACACCATCCAGCAAGTCCTCCCTCGGTAACAGGGCAATAAATGTAAGTAGCTGCTACCTTGACCTTCCACCCCAGTTTCTGCTGGGGGCAGGACATTTAGCACTTTATTTTCACTATTTCTTGTTTCATAAGTCTTTAGTTTCTTTCTAATAAACCTGAGGTACTGGATGCTTTCACTTCATATTGAAATGAGTGGAGGAACGGGCATTTGACTCACAGCCTGGTTTCAATTTGAAAGGAATTGTAATGAGACTATAAAAAGGACTGCGGCGTCTGTAATCCACATGAGGCATTTTGCTAGAAGTGAGACATTGTTACTAAAGCCTGCTTATGTCATTTTGATTTTTCTGAATACATTATGAAAAGGATAACATTCTCATGACATGGTGTCTGGTGGCCTTTATATTACTCTACCAAGCAATTACTTTATGGCTGCTATTCAGGCCCTCAGATTATATAGTTTCCCATATTATTCTCAATGTGATTCAGATTATTTGTTCGCTGAAAACACTGTACTAACACTATTGAAATGTAAATGAAGCAGCCTGCCTTAGCTCCTGATTAAACAAGGTGGCTGTGGATGTAGCTGTGACTGGTTTTGACATGTTGAATCTTTCAATTTTTATAAGACTTTGCTCAGCTGCTTCGTACAGACTTTTTGGTTTTTTCTTGTATGACTAGTTGCCTTTAAACAATTATTACATAAATTTAAAGCATATACTTGTTTTTCACTATGGGAAAAAAAAAAGAAGACAGCCATGGTAAGCTTAGGTCAGACACAAATTAGAAACTAATCCTGATAGTGTTTAAAAGAAAGAGTTGCTGAAAAGATGTTTGAATACTCATAGAAAGAGGAGACAGATTTTAGATTACAGCAGTCTCCCTGCAAGCTGCAGATCTGTTTTTCCTTCAGAAGATGTTCTGTAATTGTAAAGGTGTATAATTTCAGAGGATGTCACAGTTGTCATGGCGATTGCATTAATATTGCATGGGCATAAAGCATGCAATAACATTGTGTCAGTTCCTCGTGCCCTCAGGCTACCACAAGGAACTAATTTTTTACTTTAAAAGTGTGTTAATTTTTCCCTATAAGCATTACTATTACAAATATCAGCTAAAGTATCTTTTAAATTGTTCACTGTTAATTTGCATGGAGAAGCAGCAGAAGCTTCTCTCTGCAGAGGGAAGCTTTATAAACTTAAATGCATGATTCAGTTGCATTACTCAACAAATTCTGGGAGAAAGGAGGAGTAGTGGGTATGGTGAAAGCTGCAACTTAAAATTAGGTCATGATTATTTTCCCTTTTGTCTGCTACGTTTATGTCTTTTTCCCCCTCATTTTTGTCGTTTTTTTGTCTCAAGTTGAAACCCCTTTTGAGTCAATGAAAGTTTGGCTACTGGTAATTGGAACTTTACCTCCACGCTGCCTTCAAGGATGTATGAAAACCGACACAAGAGAGGAACCAGAATAAGAACCAGGGAACCACAGAGATTCACAGTGGCTCAGGCTGCGTTGCTATTTCCCGTATTTCACTAGCTCTGCCAGAGGTGAGGAAAGTTGAAGGTTGTGGGGTAGGAAAGGTCACAGAGGGACCTTCTTCCTCCTTCCTTTTCAGTTGACTTCAGTGGACTTTACTAAAACTCATAAGGATGGAAGAGGCACTATCATTTCTGCTGTCTGGATATGTTGGATCTCATTGAAAGTGGAAAACTCTGTGTTAATCCCAAAAGCACACGTCTCTGGTGTGTACACCCGCAAATACCTGTGTGGGGCTGAATTCCATCTCATAATGTTTTGATAAAACCTATTTTGAGACAGCTGCTGCTGCAGCGTTCAGCTCCCCACTTGTCAAGCATTGTTCATCCGAGTCAATAACCTTCTGCTCCCCTGCATGCACTATCTGTCTTTGATTTGGATGCTCCTTTTAGGACTTCAGAGCCCCAAATAAAGCCTATCTGTCCAAGCATATGGTTGTTATGGTTGTTAAGTGGTTCAGACAGATTAATTTCTCTCCTGTTTCCATATGGTTACTACTCTGGCACCTCCAGTGGCTGTGGCTATGTCAGTAGAGCAAATGGGAGACACAATCTTTTAAGATACATTTACACTTTATATAGGGGCAGTATGTTATCTGTTCTCCTTCATGGAAAAAGTCCATTGACCAAATTTCATGATCATGCCACGGCTGAGCTGTACACCCAGCATCTGAAAAGAGTCTGATAGAAGTATCTCCCCAACACTTATAAACATAAGGCTATTTTTCAGCATGTAATATGCTGTATCCACTTAGAATAAGTTGTATAAACTTATTTTTGTCTTTTCCCTACACCCTGGCTGCTTTTCCCACAACTTTAACCCTGCTGGTAGGGAAGTGAGTGTGCCTGGCTCACCATGGCCTTTCGAAATCTTGACCCATGAACCTATCTCCTCCTTCCTCTGCAAAAGCTGGAGTTTGCTGTCCTTCAGGCTGTGTTTGTCCTCAGCTCACTGAGAAGTTAGCAGCTGTCTGCCAGTGGTAGTTTTATAGTGGACATTGTGGTACGAGCAGATCTTGCCTGGAGTTTGGCAAAGGCAACTATCTGCTGGATCGAGTCATAAATATTTCAGTTAGAGCTACAGGTGTAATGCCTTAGATAATGAATAATGGGAGATTGTAATCAATTAACTTCTGAGAACCTTATAATTAACACTCTTAGGGGTATGGCATTTTTCTTCAAACTGTTTGGAGCATTAAATCCAAAGCAGAGCACTAGAGACCTAGGAGGGCCCATCAGTGAAGCTGCCACGTGCATTAAGCTGGGAGCAGAAAGCCTTTGCACAGCAAGCGCCACAGCATTTAGGAATATGCACTAGCTGTGCTCCAGATTACTTAGGATTATGAAGTTTATTTATGATTCCCAGTTAATGGGAAGGTGGAGCAGGGCCAATAATGCATTTGATTGAGAAGATCTGTCCGACTACGATTTTTGTGAGGAAATGAAAACCATGGACTGCAATAAATTTGCTTATTAAAGAAGCATTAAAGATTCCGTTGTAAAATAAGGTTCTTCAAGATATTTTTCGTGAATCAGTTGTCTTGTATCTCTAGAATTAAGTAAGAGATTCATGAAGTTTAGTCAAGGGTTTTCAATTGGCTATACTGTAAATCAAAAGGAACATATGGTCTAGAAATATGGGTCAACTTCGCTGATTTCAGTGACATTACCACAGACATGCAAAGATCTTCTCTTATTTTTTGCAAGGGCCATGGGTTTTTTAATATCATTGTAGAAACAGAAAAATTACAACCCCTTTAACTAAGTTAACTAAGTCTTTTAGGGAATTTCTGTCATTATTAGAAGCGTAAAACATCAGAAATCAGAGAAGGTCTAGGTGTTCCTAGAAAAGACACCATTCTGCTATTCAGAATTATGCCTTCCTGGCATCTTTCATAGAGAATAAATCCCTCCCACCCCCCCTAAATGAACTAAGAAGAGGCATTGCTGTCACTCTGGCATGGACCAGCAGAGCTTTCATGTAGTACGTCCAAAATATATTGAGACCTTCAATGCAAATGCTGCTCCTGAGCACGTTTCCTGGAAGGCCTAAGGGCAACCGCAGCCCTCCACTTCATTATTAATTCCTCTCAGTATTTCTTACTGCTGGATGATGGACACAAACTGCAGCATGGACTGAAGCCTGAAGGCTGTTGAAAATCCATCCTTGCCATCCTTAAAGTCCTTTCTTGCACAGCACAGACAGAGGTCGCATAAATCTGTGTTTAAAATACAATAGAACTGCTGTTTTTAAAGTGTGGCTTATTTCCATTCAACAGTTAAGATACTGCTGTGATCATGTTTAATATTAAAAAAAAATATCTTTTGAAGGTACTGTCAGATATTTCTTACTCTCAGAGGGCAATAACCTTCAAAGTTAACCTTAGCTGTACTCTCACTGGTTTTTATTCCTGACACTATTCTTGTAGTCACTGCAAGTGTGTGGGAACAGTAACCATTTCATCAGTATCAAGCAGATCAAGCAGAGACAACCTCATAGTTTGAAAAATGAAGCAGTTTTGATACTGGCGTGGCAAGTCTCTGTATGTTAAATGGGCAGCTCACAGAAATACTTGCCCCTTGTCACTCTTAACATCAGTGTGGCCAAGGTCCAGTTTGATTTTCCTGTAACCAATAGAAAATACCCTACTTGCTGTGAACAGATTTAAAACCTTGGCTGTAATTACTTTACCTGTAGATAAAGTCAATCTGTCCTTATCTAAACACTTTCAAATCTTTCTGTGTATTGCCTACTTGGCCCTTTATCCATCACCATAACTCTGCCTCAAAACACTTCTCTTTGGTTATCTGGTCAGCAAAGGCCTAATGCTGCTTTGGTTCATCTCCAGGAAACCAGTGTTTCCATTGCAGGGGTTAGTGTTCTGTGGTGCATCAGCCTATGGAGAGCTGGAGTAGCAGGGTCATGGAAACATTGTTCTGGGTGAAGTTGAAAATGTAAATAAATCCAGAAACCTATTAAAATGTCTTTCTTTCCTGTCTATGTAGTTTAGGTACAGCTAGAAAAGGATCTTTTCCTCCTTCTCTCTGTAGAAATGTAAACTAATGAAAATTTGTAACAAATTGTTAACCTTTGACAAAAAGCTTGCTGTGTATTGATGAATAAATGCATTTAATTTCCCCGGAGATAGCCATAAGTTCATCATTACCTACAGGGGCAGCACTGCAGCACAATGTGATGCTGTATGGTAGTATATGTGTATTTTTTTTTCCATTTTTTTTAACCTCCTATTTTATTGCTAACTATCTTGAATAATGGTTCTCACACTGTCACCCTGGATCAAGGTAATCTGCAAAGTTGTAAGAGGACTGCCTGCACTGCACCGTGGCAGAGCAGACGTTATAGATTTCTGCCTGGTACCCCATGCTCCAGTGCAGAGACAGAGTCTCTCACCCTTCATAATCCTCCTGGCATGTGGTGGGATTTGCACTGGGCCTTGCTGCTGGAGAGGTGACCCAGCCGGGGAGGAAAGATGTTGGGAAAGCCACCGACATGGGCTGTCCAGCAGCGCAGACACGTGGGACCAGATCCAGGGGTTTGTCTTATTAAGTCCCTTCGTTTGTCTGCTCCGCGAGTTACTATCATTCTTCCCATGGAGAAAAGACACATTGTCAAAATTGGCAGAGCGCGAAAACCTTACTCATACACACGCTTGCCTTGGCTCTGATATCCAGCACGTGGAAAGGGTCAAAGTCCTGAAGTAATGGTGGAGTGAGCTGAGCTGATAGAAAGCAGAGATGTCCATCCTTCTCTGTCCTACACAGGGAGCCTGTAATACAGTTTGCAAGTAAAACTGTGCCAAATCCCTCCCACAAAGTGTTTTCCAAGACAGCAACTGGGATATCTGCTGTTCTAAGGGGTGCCTGTGATGCAGGTTTCTTGAAGAGGTGGGAAAGCTGAGTTTTGGGGAGAGATACTGTGCTACAAGTGAACAGAGGAAGCAATGTTCTGCTTTGCACTCCCGCCAGCAATAATCTCCTTCCCTGCTGAATACTGCATTTTTCCTCTATAAAAACATTAATCTGTAGAGTATTGGGACATGGTCAGATCCTGCCAAGAACAAATTGTTAAGTAGTTGCTGTGCTTGTTGCCTCTTAAAGCTGTAACTGTTGGTTTTAATTTTGCAAAATAAGTATCATGGGGCAAAAATGTATTGGCTGTGACACTATAACTATTTCCCAGAAAAATTAATTCTAAACTAAGAGACTTGGAAACAAATGGTTCTTAGAAGGCTCTATTTGTTTAGCAGCTGTTGTTTATCTATGAAGAAAAGGAAATTTGGTTAAAATTGTATGATATGCCCTTATATTTCAAAAAAGGCCCCACGTTAAATTCATAGAATCATAGAATGGTCCAGGCTGGAAGGGACCAAAAGTCCGATCTCCCCAAAATCAGCAGGGACACCCCCAGCTAGACCAGATTGGCCAGGGACTTGTCAAGTCTAACCTTGAATGTCTCCAGGGAAGGGGCCTCAACCACCTCCCAGGGCAACCTGTTCCAGTGCTCCACCACCCTCATTGGAAAGAACTTTTTACTAATATCCAATCTAAATCTGCCCTTTCAGTTGGCTTTAGGTCATGCTACAATGCATGAGTTTCAGCCTAACAAGGAACTGATTGTACCTTCACAGGAGCTCAGCCTCTGAAGCGTCAGGCTCAGCCTGCACCAGGGGAGCACAGCAGCAATTCCTCTGCTCGGACCATGCCCTCTGCTTTCCTTCTTACCTCCAGCTACATTCAGCACTTCAGATTACCACCTCTGTGACTCTGTGGATATCCAACTCTGTGGATACTAAAATATGTGAGGGAAAGAAAATTACAAATAGGGATGTGCACAAGCCGATCATCTTACTTAAAGGGGACCCTCTGGAAATGTCCAAACCCTCCATGACAGGCAGTTGTCAAGGGCATTTCCAGAAGATGCCTCTATTCCTTCTAGCCCTAAAAACCATCACATGTACAAACATGCTCGCTTAAATAAATTGTCCATCTTCACAAATAAGGATCTACTGTATCATAATAGGTTTCAATAAAAATCATAGCAATAATGAATATGCTGAGATAATGAAATATACAATAATTTTACAAAGGAGAAATCTGGAAATGCATATTTTTCAACAGTTTGAGGTTTAGTATGGCACAACTCCTTCCAAGATCAGTAAGAATTATGGTCTTCTATGGCAAGTTCACTTTGTTCTTGAACTTTGCTAACATTTTAATGCTTTGTCAGAAGGTAAAAAGGAAATATTGTCAAATACTATATCAGATCATCAGACAGTTTATTTTTCCCCCGTGTAGTTAGTTATTAAAGCTGTTGCCAATCACTGTAATGGAAGCTGTGTCAGACTTCTTGTATTCCCAAGTTACTCACAATTAGGGACTGTATATATCTGTCTTCATGTAATGACAAATACTGCCAGTATTCTGGTGATAAATTCTGCAGTCATTTAAATAGTATTTTTGTTGTAATTTCTAAGTGTTTGTAAGGCTGAACAGCAGAAGGGACCAAGGGAAACCTAATTCTTAGGACCCCTTGTCTGAAAAAAAGAGGATGGTCATAACCTCACAGGACTGGAGTATTTTGACCTCTTTCATGTTTGGCTATATGAACTTTCCAGTAATTCTAGTGTATTGAGAGAATGCTGTGTTTAATGACAAACGAGTTAATAAATCCTTTCCTTAGGCTTTTAGTTGGCTTCCACAAGAGAGAGATCTTTAATTTATTATGTCATTGACCACTCTCAGGTATGAGGTTACCTTCACAAATCTTCTTGTACTGTCATCTCCTGGTTGGCTATTAAATTGGTGCTGTCTACAAATTTATTTGGTCATAAATTACTTGGTAACTATTGAGAAGTTCCTTTCAGCCTATATTCTTCAGGTGATGTTCAGAAGTGAAATGGAAACAGTTGATTTTTCATAGTAATTTAAAAGTACTTGTGAATAAGTGGAATATAAAAGGAATTGTTGTGTTCAATATCTGTATTTTCCTTTCAGTATAATTGTACAATAAGGTAAGCTTACTGGACTAGACATTATTGAATTTTTTTTTTTTTTTTTGTAAATCAGACTTTTAAAGAGTTACATTTATGTTCAAAAATAACACGATGAGAAATTTTATGTATAATCATCTTAAAAAATTAATCACACCAGGCCTGCTTCATTTATCCTGAATTTATAAATGAATGTAGGCCTAAATGCCCTCAAAATATGTTTGCCTACAGAAAACATCTCCAACTTCCAAAGTTTAAAATCAACTAGCAGCTCTGCCCTTGAGCTATTGACTTTGCTGCAGCAAACAGGAATGTATTTTTGGTTTTCTTTCTCTTGAAATTCTGTTGGTGTCATTGGACACTGAGCACACTGAGCTCCTGTAGCTTGACCCACAAGGTCTTTGTATTTGTAGTTTTTGGTGTGAAAAGAAGGGTATCTAAACTGGAAGAAGAATGGGGCATTTATGTGTGGAGTTCAGAGCATCACTAACATGATGCTAAAATGGAGCTCACCCATCTCAGAGCAGATGCCGTGCTGCAGGAGCTGCTGCCTTTACTCCACTCCATTTGTATTTCTTGCCTGAGGAAGGTAAACCCTCCCAACAACCAATTTTCCTCTTATAATAACCTTAAGTCATCAAGGTTTCATTATTTGTACGGGGTTTTTTTGGTTACATTTTTATTGTTGCTAGGCTGGGATCATTTATGTGATGGCAGAAAGGTCAGAATCAGGAGCATTAAGTAGCTCACCAGTAGCAAATAAGTATCACAAAAAATGGTGAAATATAGACCAGATTGCTACATATTGATTTTATAACATGGAACCTGAAATGAATAGGAGCTAAAGGGAGGAAACATGGTGCACCGCAGCTAAGTTGCTTACTAACTGAAGTAAACCATATTCTTACTAAATTCTGGAACATATTTAATCATGTGAGGATTGGTGCATCTGCTGTCAATTATTCATTAATGACTGCAAAGATATTAGGGAATTATTTGCCGTTGTGTTTCCCCTCCCCCAACTTTTTATGCTTTATTGTTCCAAAATGCATCATAGAATCATAGAATCATATGGGGTTGGAAGGGACCTCTGGAAGGGACCTCTGGAGATCATCTAGTCCGACCCCCCCACTGGAGCAGGTCTACCTAGAGCATGTTGCACAGGAACTTCTCCAGGCGGGTCTTGGAACGTCTCCAGAGAAGGAGACTCTACCAACTCCCTGGGCAGCCTGTTCCAGTGCTCTGCCACCCTCAAAGTAAAGAAGTTCCTCCTCATGTTTAGGTGGAATTTCTTATACTCAACCTTGTGCCCATTTCCTCTTGTCCTGTCACTTGGCATCACTGAGAAAAGACCAGCCTCATCCTCCTGACACCCTCCCTTTAAGTATTTGTAAGCATTGATCAGATCCCCCCTCACTCTTCTCTTCTCCAGACTAAAGAGACCCAAGTGCCTCAGACTTTCCTCATAGGAGAGATGCTCCAGGGCCTTAATCCTCTTTGTACCCTCTCCAGCAGTTAATGAAGTTAATCACTTCTGTCCCCTTGATTTCAGGATGGTAAAACCCGACTCTTTGCTTAGGATTTCTGCCAGTGTTACAGGCAAACAGAACAGGCATGGCTGCAGGGTCTGACCCTGTATCACTACGTTAGCTAGATATGTTTTCATATTTATCATAATTACCATCTAAATTTCTGTTTTAATGCATGTTCAAAGCCCTGACAGTTGGCCAACACTTGACGGAGCTGAAGCCAACAAATGTAATCGGAAAGATGCTAGTGAATAAAACTGAGGGTGCCATTTACAGATTCTTGCCCTTTCCTGCTCTCTTTTCTTCCTCTCATGCTACTAAAAAACATGATCATGCTAATTAAAAGCGATAAATGATACAGTAACTAGATTATTACACTGCTCATGCTACATATGGCAAGACACTTGGTATATGTAGCAGAAATGGACTTCTGGATTTAGTTTACTTCCTTTTTTCTTTTGTCAGTGTGTCTGTCTTCACAAGAAGCTGCTTCTTTCTCTGAAGGGGGGGCATGTCATGGTGGTGACACCAGCTGAATCTACTGCCTGGGGCAAACACTCTCTGACCCTGCAGGAACCAGACTGCTTAGTTATTCCCTGCTTAGTGTTAATGCTCCATGACAACCTCTGATCCCACAATTGAAAGAGGATGAAATCTCAACGTTTTGGATTGATTCTTCTTTGTAGAGATTCCTATAAGGGAAATATTTGCAAGGATCCTTCCTTTTTGTAACATAGATGACTAGTTTTGAAGTCCCATGAGCCCTATAGTTCTTCTTCTTCTTGGTAAATAGAAGTTCTCAATGTCAACAAATTTTCCAGTTTTCATCGTGGTTCAGATATTTTTTCTTATTTTAAAATAAGCCTGAAAAAATAAACTAGGGCATGTAAACCAAATTCTGAGTCAAGAGAAACAATGCAACGTATTTAATATCTGTAGCTGGAAGCTGGACTTAATTCTTCTTGCATTTATATATTTCACTATTTAAATACAGAAAAAAAAGTTCAAAGAAATGCTTCTATTCTCTCCTGCAAAATCTCTAGCCTCCACTGTGCAAGCAAGGTGTAAAATGTGTAAATAATTGGTGCATGTGGTATAAAAATGACAGGACCAGAATCATTAATGTTTGTGAATGGGGTGTCACAGTGATATGTAGATATCCACCAGAATGAGGTCTTAGACTCAAAGGCCAATGTTTTAGCAGACATAAGCTGTTATAGACCCATGAGTTGTCTGGAGTATACTGTATTATTGTTGGTTGAGTGAAAATTACACTCACAATCATATTTAGATTCTATATTGGCACCTTGTTTTGCTGCTTTACAGCCTTGATGAAGTGAGACATCAATTTTTTTGTGGAAGCCTAAATTCTCCTTTGCCATCCTCTCCACCCCTCCTGCCCCAGATACACTAGTGATGCTCCAGCATCTATCCTGAGCAAACCTTCTGCACGGCGCCAAATGGCTGCTTGTGTGTTTCCACAGTCACTAGGGTTATGTGACTATTGAGAACCTGCAAACATATTCTCTCTTTCCCACAAAAGAGAATAAAGATGCTGTTCTCAGCATTTGTGAAACATTATTTCCTATAAACTTCTGCTTTTTTGACAGCTTACCTTAATATATCTGAGCTGCAAGTGTCTGGGTAGGTCACTGTGTACTTGTTGGGAGAACTTGTACATAGGGATAGTGAAATATAGAAACTTAAGAGGTGGTGCTACACAAAGATGATTTTCAGTGCACTATTTTTGTTTATTTGGACCTGCCCTTAATCTTAAATTTTCATTTTTGCTGGACAGAATATTCCTTATTGAAACACGTATATATTTCTTACTCTGAAATACAGTAAAAGCTGAGATGATTTCAGCCCCTTTTTGGCTGTTGCAGGTCCATGGCATTTGAAGGCTTATGTGCAAAGAGGGTTAAGTTAACCACCTTGGTTTAGAGAAAAATTACGTCAGTCACAGGGTGAGATCAGGCTTTACCGCAGGCACAGATCCATCCATCTCTTTGCTGATAGGATCTCTCAGACCATATGAATGAACATCCTAAATTCCTCCTATTCCTCCTCGTTAGATGTGACAGTTGAGGCTAAGACCTGGAGCTTATGAAAGAGGAAGCTTCTGTTAGTCTGTGTGTTTGCAGATGGCAGTAGATAACCTGAAGGCTGAACTAAAATCTGGAAGAATACATGTTTGCCTATGATCCACCTTGAGTTAGAATTGCTGAAATGAGAACACAGCCTTTTCAAAGTGCATTGTATACTTTACAGACCTGAAACTGGGTTGTAACTGAAATCCAACGGGTGCAAGTAAAACTAAAAAGAAATAAAAAGGATCAATTCCCCTATGCATTATACATTGCAATATATAATTCAGTAAAGAAGGAATGGATATTTTATGGTTAGCCTTACGTGTAATATTGTGGCATAACAATTGAGCAATAAACTCTAATAGTTAGACTTTGGAATGTCCTCCCCAAACACGTATTTCTTCTCAGTGCCTATGTGACCCTTTAGTGCTGTATCTCATCATTCTGTGACCTTAAGTATTTGTACATGGAACACCCCAGTACAGTTCAATAGGGATGTGACCATGTTCCTCCACAAATTTTATAATAGAATTAGATTTTTACATGTAGAGAATACTTTAATTCTATAAACAACTCAGTTAAAACAAATGTCTCTAATGAATTGCTAAAGATTCACAGAGCATCTCTAATAAAGCAAGCAAACAAATCATCCAAAAGAGATTTCCAGACACTCAGTCTCTGCTCTGCCTGCTGAACCCAAACTGCTACATCTACATCTCAGGCATTTGATCTCCTCACTTGCTGCTATTACTTCGCAGAGAAATATGAGGTACACAAAATATATTTAACAGAAGTATATCACTTATTTATGGCCTAGTAGAAGTTGCTCTGGAAGAGGAATAACTAAAGACCTAAGCCACAAAGCACTGAGAATTTTTCACATTGATTCCCAGCTTTCACAGGAGCATATACTTACAAATAACTTGAAAACATCACCCCTTTTTATTTTTTCTTTCTGCCAGCCTAAGAAAGCTCTGACACAGTCTAAGTACTGTAATGCTTCTGTCCACTCTTGTGCTCCGTTCTCCTCTCAGTCTTTTTTTTCATTCTCTTTTCCTTTTTTTTCCCATCTTTTTTCCTTTGCTTGTTTCATTCTGTTTTTTCCCACTTGGTGCTCATGTGTGGCAGCAGAGGGATTATTCAGTAGTGGCTCTGTGGAATTAGGAAGCTTTTCAAAGTATTAGAAAGCTGGGAAAAACAGAGAATTACACTTCTTAACGGGGGAAATCAGGTGTAGCAAAGTTTAGGAAATGTTAAGAATCCCCTTTAGGACTGTAAATCCCGTTCTTAATATTAATAAGCATTGGAAAACAGGGCAGTCAACACTGGATAGCTTTGTGGTGAAGACTAAGACTGTGGATTTACATTGTCTGACCTGTTTTTCTAAGTAGTAGGTGGTGTGTGATGATTCAGTTTGTTTGTATGATCTGCTTTTCCCCCTTTCCTTTCTCCCAGATATTTTTTGCTCTGCTGGTTTTAACCGAATTCCACAGGAACATGACTGTCTCTGATTTTCCCATCAATTTCATAAAAATATTTGGCTGGGTACAGATAATATCAGAATTCAAACATTTTCAAGTTTACATTTTTTAAAAGTAAATTTTAATCTGGTTCCCGATTGGGTCAACCACAAGGCAAAACCCCCCAAAATTTTATCATGGAACCTTAATTTTTTTAATGATGCCAATAATTTTATTTCATTTGTATCTCAGTAGCAAATTGATGATTAATATAATGGCCCTAGTGACCAAGAAGATTTTTAAACTTGTGTTTAAACAAAGTTACTACCTGTATGTCATCATTGCAAATAGTACATTGAAATATTTATAAAAGAAGACATAGCTATCGCTATTTGATAGGGTTACTGGTGCTTTAAACACTGTACACTGGAGACATCAAGCCAAATTAGTCAGTCATTCCCAGTATTTATCACTGAAACTCCTGTTGTCTGTTATCACTAAAAAAATTTTCTGCTTTTGCTTGATCTTTAGTATCCATTTATGCTACTGTAAAATGCTACAATTTTAAATGTGTTGCTTTTCAAGTTGCTTATGGACAGACTAGAAGCAAGGCTATGGGAAGGTGCTGAATGACTGAATTAATCCCTAAATGCCTCAGTTCCAGTTTACTTGATATTCCCTGTTAAAGTTGCACCATCCATGGGCAAACAGAGGAGTGACATAGAATCATCATAGAATCATCTGGGCCGGATGGGACCTTCAAAGGTCATCTAGCCGGACCCCCCTGCAGTCACAGGGACACCTCCAACTAGACCAGGTTGCCCAGGGTCTCGTCAAGCCTCACCTTGAATGTCTCCAGGGAAGGGGCTTCAACCACCTCCCTGGGAAACCTGTTCCAGTGCTCCACCACCCTCACTGTAAAGAACTTGTTCCTAATGTCTAATCTAAATCTGCTCTTCTCCAGTTTAAAGCCATTACCCCTTGTTCTGTCATTACTGGCCTTTGTAAACAGACTCTTCCCAGCCTTCCTGTAGCCACCCTCAGGTACTGGAAGGCCACTATTAGATCTCCCCAGAACCTCCTCTTCTCCAGGCTGAACAACCCCAGCTCCCTCAGCCTGTCTTCATAGCAGAGGTGCTCCAACCCCCTAATCATTTTTGTG
>BJBW01002168.1:0-13566 GCA_004320125.1 Scolopax mira | reverse complement strand
GTACTCCAGATGAGGTCTCACCAAAGCAGAGTAAAGTGGGATTATTCTGGATAAAACCCAAGCATCCCCTTAACTTGATAACATAGATACCACTGCTTCTAAAAATGTATTAATTCTCCAAGAAGTTCAGGATATAACCTAAAGGTCAGTCTTGTCTTAGAAATGCATTCCTTTTTTCAAGTTGGGGGTTTCCCAGTGGAGTTACTGCCCTGTTAGATATTTCTTACCTGAGAGACCATATCAGCATGTACATGCTCGCTGTGCTAAGCTGGTTTCAAATACCCATAGGAATAGTCTCGTAGAGACATAGAACCTCTAGCTTGAAAACCACTGTCCTAATACTAACTTTATAAGATGTCCTTTAGTATTTGATCAGTGCATTTATTTTTATGCAGCAAGGCATTAAGGAACGTGTTTTATCAATGCAATGAAATTTGTTGCATGATTTATGTCCCACTGTCACCTTGTTATTAAAAATCCTTTATAGATGTTGCGTAGATGCCCACTTTTTGCTGAGGATATGCCACCATTCCCAGCTTCCTTAGCTGTAGTGAATGAATATGCAATTCCCTTTCTATGCTTAATGCCTTATCAGTGTGCAGGCTCATGATTAAGAGAACTGAAATGAGGTGCAGCACTTCTTTTACACAAACATAGGCATCATGAATGATTCTGTTAGTATTTCCACCCTAATAAAATCATACAAACAGCACCGAGTCTGATAAAATGGTCCCAAAAATCATAATCAGTTTCAGGATTTGGGAACTTTTTCATAATTTTTGTAGTGAGCAGGAAGGTTGAATCGGCTTGTGTTGTTTATATTTAGAGCCACAGCTCTTATGTCCTTTCTCAAGCCTTCAAGATCTACACACCACCTGCAGGAACTATTAGAGTAAATCCTCTGACTTTGGTATGCAAACAAACAAATAGTTATGGCTTTAGTATCCTTCAAGCTCATTTCAATGCACTTACTTGTTTTCTCTGAGGTCTATGCAGAGAATACTGCTGAATGTCACTGTCCTGCTGCACAGCCCTAAAAATGCATGTCTAACATCTGAACTCTGTGCTTTGTTCTGATCCTTCCTCTTTAATTTGTAAAATGCTCATTATACTGTCATATTTAGCCAAGAAAGTAGTAATTCCTCTTCCATGGATAGCACTCCTTGAGAAAACTACTTAATAGGAGTACTATGTCATCTGGGCTATAATCCTGACATCTTCTATCACTTTGTTTTTCACTTTTCTGCTCTGATCCTTTCCTGGTGAGCTACTGATAAAGTACATTTGTCACAGGTTTATGAGACTCCACTCCTCTTCCTCCATTGGGGAAAAAAAAAGAAATATTCTCAGGTAGCAAAAATACTCTCGTCTCAGAAGATTCATCTTGAATAGGATTATTCTATTGGTCACACTCAGCAAAATATATTAACGACAGATGTTGCACACTGGTTTAAACAGTTGTATTTTTAATGATATTACTTAAAATTACTTTTCAAAGATCTTTCATCCATAGCTTTCCTTTCTTAGATCTTAGAAGATTGTGGTTCCATCCAGCTTCTCTGGAGGAGGAAGTGGCAAAAAGCATCTTCCTTTCTACTACAGGATATTGCTTTTTCTCAGTTTTCCTGAAAGACTTCCATAACTTCAAATAGCTCCTGTTCAGTATGAAAAGCCAGGTAAAGGTTGGGGGTGAGGTGGGGTTGGGGGGTGGCAAATATCACTTTTGATGCTTGCCATTTGCATCTTCTTTGTATATCTCAGTTACTCTGGAGAAACCTGTCCTGACTCATTAATTCCAAGACCCCTTGACTGAAAAATGTCCTGAATTTCAATGTTCCCAACTGATGAATTCTACACCACCCAACAAATGTGCAAACCAACAGCAGCCCTGAGCTGACATCCCTGGCCCATGCAGGGCGTCCTGCTTTGGCTGTCATTAGCAGAAC
Organism: Scolopax mira; assembly: GCA_004320125.1. Taxonomy (NCBI): domain Eukaryota; kingdom Metazoa; phylum Chordata; class Aves; order Charadriiformes; family Scolopacidae; genus Scolopax; species Scolopax mira. The sequence continues at coordinate 11,620 of BJBW01002168.1, read as the reverse complement.
GGATTCCAACTCCCTGCACCATTTATTCTTCTATTATGTTTCATCCCATCCCATCCACCTCTTAATATGCTTTGCTGCATTGAACTTTACCTCCTGCTTATATGTCCCTCCTTTTAAGCCAGCTGTGAATTTCTGAGCTGATTGGACTCTAGCTGGGAGATAACTGTGTCTTGCTTTCTTGATCAGCACAGACCATCTTGTCTTAGCAGAAAAAAATGTACAATATATTCACAGCAGATTCAGCTTGAACACAAAAGGTGTTATGAAAAGAGAGATGTTTTCTCTGTCTCTTTTCCCCATGACTGTAAATGATGCCGTTCAGCTCCACTGGATGAAAGCGTGGCTTCAGAGCTGGTAGTAGCTGTGAGCTCTATAAATGCAACCATGAAATTCTTCATGTACAAAATTAAGTGTATGTATCCTCTCACAAACTGAGTGCTTTTTGTCAGCAAGCATGCTCTTGTGCAGGCCTGAGGAAGCAAAGCGTTTCTCTCTATCTGAAACAGTACTTTTCTGTGACTAATTTTAGAGACCTGAGGGTGGACTCTTTTTTTTCTTTCTCAAATGAAATTTAAGAGTGCCTCACTGAGTTTTGACTGTTTGTTTTATTCCTTATGTCTCTTCAGTTATCATTACTCCAGGGTGATTCACATTGCTTTCTACAGGCATATGTTTGGATGCCTATTGTGGAGAGCTTAGCAGCTGCATCACACTCAAAAACCCATGCCAGCTGAGGCATGGCTGATGCTTAACCTTTACTCTTTGTCAGGAAAAAGGTCATTGCTATGAGCTCATGACTGAGCAATGCTCTGCAACATTTGATTATCTGGTTTTGTATCTCTGCCTCCCTCCTCCCCTCATCTTCTCTTTTCCTGGTCTCTGAAATATTTCTTTTACCTTGTTACCTGTTGTCCTTTAACCAAGGCTTTGCAGCATTGAAAGTCATACAGCAAGGCAGAGCAGGTATATTAACTCAACCCTTACACCTGGCCACTAGTTCTTAATTTTAATTATGTATCCAGAATTATAGGCCAGACTTTCCATTGCCACCCCTGAAATTACTCCAGTATACTTCACTGGATTTTCATTGATTAAACTGAATGAACAGACTTTAAAACCTGGGTCTTAAATCAGAATCCTTGTCTACTAGTCACTTTGACAGTACCTCAGTTAATTCTAATAGACTTTGGTCATATCCTTTATTCATAAAATAAAGTTAATTTCTTGATTTTCTTCGGAATTCTGCAGGCTAAAATAATTTCAGATAGAATAAGTTTCATTTCTAACAACTGAATGACAGATGACTTCCATAAAATTTAAAAAATGAAACAGGAAAGAAAGGAATAATTTAGCTTTTTAAAACTAGGTCTGCCATCAGTATATACTTGTCAGTCTACTCAAAAGCAAAGATAAAAAAATAATGTAGAAAGGAATTTGTCAGATTTTAAGCACAAGCAAAATCACAGACTGACAAACCACAAAGAGCTTCAAACTCTGTTTTTAGAAAAAAGGGCTTTTAGAAAACAAATTTCTACGACAGTTTATGTAGCTAAGGAATAAAATCTGTCTAATGGGCCCAATGGAAAAGGTAGATATGATTAAATGGGTATTACTGGAAACAGAAGCCCCATTTTTCACTTGATTTGCGTGGGAATTATGAGTAATAATAACTGCTTCAAGGAAAGCATCACATACTGTGTGCTTAGAAATTGAATTTCCAGTATTTATTCTTCAGGCAATTATAGTCAGACACTTTATGCAGCAAAGCCTGAAGACTTTTTGGGCAGTATGCTCTTAAAGCCATTGGGCAGTATGCTCTTAAGAGCTCTCATTCACACTGTATCTACCATCAGAATCTACTTTAGATTATTTTACTATTTTGCTAGATCAGTGTTACTAGGTTTAACCTCTTTGCCCATTGGAAATGTAGGAGAGTATTAAAAATAACAGCAATAATAACAAGCCCATCTTGAGTTCAAATCGTGCTCGTTGCAGGTAAGGCTCTACCAGTTTACAAGAAACAGTCTCAGCTTGTGAAAATCCCCATCACAAAAAATAAAAGCTTTCCTTTCAAACTCAATGTTTTCCTAATCTGTTAGTATAGAAATTCAAGGCTCCACATCTGCAAGCACAAAGGTCAGCACTGAGACTGGGAGGTTTGTTTCTCTATACCAGTCCCTTGAAGAACCTACCTCAGTAGAAATAAATTCCCAACATGAAAAATCTTCCACCTTACTCAAACCACAAAACCTTGCAGCAAAAAAAAAGGGCTTATAACATTTGGAAGATGTTAGCAGGGTAAGAAACATTATTACCATCATTGTTAGTGATTTATGTGCAAAAGCATGATTTCGTTTATAAAAGGGAGGGATCTTCACAACTTACAGTAAACATAAGAGAGTAAATACAAAATTAAGAAACTGAATATTAAAAAATATTTGTGTTTATGAAGAAATACATAAAGTTTTCATGGATATTAAGAAGTATAGTTTCGATTATTTTCTGCACTGACCATACTGAAAGACAGCAATTGAAATTTAAGCAGTAAAACTATCAATGACACATTAAGAACATTTTGTAGCCTTGTCTCCTGTTTCAAAATGGAATTACTGAAATTGTTTATAATGAAACTAGAAATCACAGACCTGCTGCTCCTGCTCATAATTACAGCCTGAAAGTTGGGCAGTGTTCCGAGCTAAAATTGTCTAAGGAAGGCGAATCCTTGCAATTAACTAAGAGCTAATTTCACTGAAATAATGCAAAATCTTCTGGTTTTCATATGGTAGTATATACAATGATTCAACATGAGTTTTGCTCCTTGCCTCTAAGCATAGTTAACTCAACTCTTAGTATAGTTAACAGAAATGGCAAACAGATAAAATTGGATGGATTAAAATCATGACTTTTACAAGCAAAAAACATTATTTTTTTCCCTCCATTTTAAGATTACTGATACTGAGTTTACTTTGTACGAAAAAAAGACCACACTTAAATGAAATCTGTGGGTGTATTCTAATTAGTGCTTGTTGGGAAAAGTTTTTTATTATGTTTTCTTTTTTTTTTCTGAATGAGGCAGATGGGTGGCAGACCCAGCCAGGTGTCCTGACGGCCAGGTTACCCACTGCACCTGAATAAACGTCTGCCTCTCTGCTCGCTGGTCTCCCTCTCTCTTCCTTTCCATTCTTCCCTGTTTTGTTCTATCCTAATCACATGTTTCTGCTAACTATTCTTTCTACACGCATTGAGAGTCACAAGATTATTTGGTTTAAGGTCATGAGACTTCAAGTTCTGCTTTTTTTCCTAATTTTAATGAGCCTGTTAGAATTCCCCCTGATAAGTTTAATTCTGCTGAGTAAAATAGAAGGGTTCAGTATTGGTCAGACTTCAAATCTCAAGTGAAGATGGTGATGAAATATAGCATTAATAAAAATTACTCCAGTGAGGCCCAAGAAGCAAAACTCTAGTGCTTGCAACACCACACTCTTCCATCCCTGCAGGGTTTGAGACACAGCTCCTTTTATCTCTTTCTCCTGAACTGAACCGTAGGTTTGAGTGGAATTGTTGCTTGGATTAGGCAAGCCGGATGGAGCTGAAGGCTAATACTTTCAGCCTTGTTTTAATCAATCTGAAAGCTTCATCAATACTTTTTGACATGTAAATTGATGATGCTGAATTGTGGCGATTCAGTCCCATTGCTAAATTCAATTATATCCTGAAATGAGAAAGCAGGCCTCCATCATGGTAAGGCCTCTGTGATACTTTTGTTGGTTTGGGTAATATTTGGTAAAGTTATTAACATGTTACAGTCTTGTAAGGACAGGGTAGCCAAGACAACTGAAAGTAGCAAAGATTTTAGCAGTCAAGGTCTGTCTGTATCATGGAGTGATTTCTGAAAACACCCCCAAGCTTCCTGTGCCCAGCTGGCTCTGGAGCTAGGTGTCATAGAATCACCTAGATTGGAAGGGACTTTTAAAATCATCGTGTTCAATCATCAACCTAACACTGACAAAACCACCACTAAACCATGTCCTTAGCACCACATGCTTTTAAATACCTTCAGGGATGGTGACTCAACCACTTCCCTGGGCAGCCCGTTCCAATGCTTGACAACCATTTTGGTGAAGAAATTTTTCCTAATATCCAATCTAAACCTCCCCTGGTACAACTTGGGGCCATTTCCTCTTGTCCTATTGCCTGTGACTTGGGAGAAGAGACTGACCCACACCTCTCTACACCCTCCTTTCAGGTAGTTGTAGGGAGTGATAAGGTCCTCCCTCAGTCTCTTTTTCTCCAGGCTGAACAACTCCAGCTCCCTCAGCCTCTCCTCATAAGACTTTTGCTCTAGTCCCTTCACCAGATTTGTTGCCCTTCTCTGAACACATTCCAGTGCCTCAATGACTTTCTTGTAGAGAGGGCTAAAACTGAACACATTATTTGAGGTGTGACCACACAAGCACAGACTACGGCAGGGCAATCACTTCCCTAGTCCTGCTCACATGAGTCCTACTCACGATGTTCCTGATACAGGCCAGGATGCTGATCACCTGGGCACACTGCTGGCTCATATTCAACCTTCTTGGTCCTCTTAGCTCTGCTGCAAGCTGGAACTCCGGGATAATAGTTCCAATGTGGCTCTTCACCAACCAAACTGACCCCTGCACAGAGCCCAAGCCTGCTGAGACCCTCCTCAGAAATCCCTGTCCCAGTCTCCCCATGCAGGACAAATAGGCCATTATTTAAAAATGGAGTGGAATTCAAAAGTGTGATTGGAAGTTTTAGTCAGGATTTTTTCTTATTAGTAAAAGAACAATACCTCTCCTTTCTCCTCAGAATCTCTTTGTGCAGCTCTGTTTCTGCTAGTGGGTCTAAGTTGCTCTACTATGGGTAGAGCTACTATGCTACTATGGGTAAAGTCTCTAAACAAGCCTACAAGAAAATGTGATGCTTGCAAAACAGTGCCTCCACCTGGGTTTGAAATTACTTATCTTTCAAATTTTCTTTACAAATCCTCTGATTCTTCCTATTAATTTCAGCACTAGCATTGCTAATGTGTGTGAAAAAACTATCCTGAGCAGGCTTTAGTAAGTATTATTATTATTGAAATATAGTTATACATTCTACTGCACTGAAAAGATGGTTGAGGATTTCCATCAGCAAATCTCATTACATTTAATTTGTCAGTGTAAATCAGGACATATCTTTTGATGCAGTAGATAATTATATTCATAATACATAAGTTATAGGGGTAATTAATAAAAGCTAGAAACACAATAACAACTCTTGCCTACCCATAGAGTGCTACGTGAGGCCCTGCACAGTTGATAGACCAGGTCATTAACGTGTATTACTCAGAAGGCAGCTATTGATTAGATTTCACTGATGACTGTTACTGAAGTGCTTTGACATAAACTCAAGATTCCTTGCGTAGCCTTTGATAAGTGCCCCTGTCTAGAGTTCAGGACCACAAATGGTTTGTTTCCTTTTTTTTTTTTTTTTAAAATTGAGATCACTATTAATAAAACCCAGCATTGTGTCCTTGTCATAATTTATTGCCTTGTCTTCTCTTCACTTTGTTCTCTTATCTTGTATATTTGAGTTCCTCACTTTTAATAGATAAAAGAATAGCCTGCAGTGTGAACAGTTCTCTTTATCTTCATAATAGAATTAGTAACCAGATATATCAGCTAGATAAACTCCTCTAGTAGAAAAAAAACCATGCACTTTCTTAATCATCCAGGGAAGTGGTTGCTGGATCCTGCACAGATCCTGGATGAAATCTTATCCTTAGATGTTTGTGTACTACCCTGATGCTCCAAGAGCTCATTCAGAGCAAACATGCCATCCAGGAAGTGAAGGGAGAGCAGCGTATTCGTGCCAAACCTCAAATATTTGCTCTGAGACAGCCCTCATCAGCTGCTAGCACAGGCAGCCAAGGGGCCAGGCACGGAAAAGCTGCCATTCAGGCTTGTCAACCAGAGTATGGGACAGTTATGTGTTTTTCAGATGTGGCCACAAATATTTATTTTCTTGCTAGAGCAGTGGCTTGAAGGTAAATTTTCTCAAGACTTCTTATAAACCACTCTTTTTAACTTTTGCAGTTAGATGATTTTCAAGGAAATTACAAAAAAAAAAAAAAAAAAAACCAACACAAACTTGAAGCAAGCACCATAAACCTGGTGGAGAAAGGATGACCATGCAGATGTACAGCCACTCCACAACCCCTGCTCCAGAAAGATGCTGCTGAGCATAAAGATCTGTGAAATGGAGGTAGAAATATCTCTTTTGCTAGAGCATCCATCCTGCAGAACACCCCAGAAGAAGTCAGGAAAGGCCTCCTCAGATGTGGCATGTCTGGCAAATGTGGAGATCAGCTCTCGGTAAGAACGTCACTGCTCTGGGCTAAGCAATTTCTGTGTGCAGGTCAGATACCTCTTTTCTCTACCCACGCATCCATTTTGTGTGCAGCGTTACTGTTGACATCAGCACAGCAAGCATAAACATAGGTTTCATGGAAATCTGATGATCCTGATAAAACTACTCAGCACAGAAGATAAGTAGCAGCATATTTGGGTTAGTTCTATTGACCATTTCCTTTTCTCTTGACTGTAAAAAATGTGACCAGAAAGGAAAGAAAACTCCACAAAATACTGATCTTGCAGCCGTAACAACATATCCTGATCCAAAAGTGGAAAATTTTGATTAGCGAATGCCACATGGTACTCTGAAAATCAGAGGCATTCCATAACCATGCTTTGTAGAAAGGATGAAACCCTTCCCACCACACTTCCAGCTTCTGGCATCCTGCTCTTCTGCACCATCAGAGATGTGACCCTGCTGCACCAAAACTGTGAGAGGTCCAAATGTCCATCCTCACAAAGCACCACAGCAGCACTTCTGAATTTTAAGAGTATGCCCTATTAGTTAAGTTTTATGGAAAACAGTCCCTTTTTAACTAGAAAGAACTTGGTTTGTTTAAAGAGCAGAGTTTGTATTGGTTTTGATAGGTAAATTTTTGATGAGCAACACTCTTAGTTGCCCGTGGATAGTAAACAACCATTGAAATTTTGTAGGAGTGAAGATGCTGATGCTACAATTTTGATCATGTTCCAATGAGGGTGATCACAAAGCGCATATTAACACTCCTCTGCTTTCTTATCTTTGAAGATTTCTTGGCAGCTGTTTTAATGGGTGTGTGCTGGTGTACAGCACCCTACCATGACTCTTAGCTAAAGGAGTTTGTTTTTTAGCAGAGGATTTATTCACTGAAAAATGTTTTGAATGTAAAACACTTATATAATAATCAGATTTCACATTATTATTGTGGAACAAGATTTTTCTTGGATTAGGATGAAATTATCAATGTAGAGTGAATATAATTTAATTTAATGGTGAATTTCATTTAATCTGGTAGCTAGACATAAAGAAAATATCAGATACCAAATCCTGTTTGGACCTACAGCTTTGCAAGACATCAATCATAAAACTGTATTTCAGATCAGACTTTGGCTGAGAGATGGTGTTATTATTTTTACTGGGAAACAGAAGTTTCTGACTATTTTTTAGTTAAAAGACTCTCAAGGTGGAATTCTACAGTGAGAAGAAGATTAATCAAGTCAAATAATTTTCTTCTGCTGTGCAACTGATTTACTGATTGATTCAGCTCTCATCTTACTCCCATGACACATGAAGTAGATTGGAGATGGCAACAATCCTATTAACAAATAAAAGATATAGGGATGGTCCCTTTAAGTAAAGGATGGTTTACTACCTTAATAAGAGCAATGGGGTGATGCTTCTGCCCTTGAGCACTCTTTGCCTTCTTTGATGTCTCCTATCTATTTATAAAGTGCTCTGAGACTGCAAGGATGAAGCACCCTATATAAAGTACAAGGTCTCTGCCTGTCTGTATTAAAATAAGCCAAGACAATTTATGTTTTAAAAGGAGAAGGAAAGAATTCAGCAGAGAAATCAGCTTGGCATGTTTTATTGTAAGATCTGAGAAAATCCTCTGATAAAGCTGACACATTTTTCCACTATAACCTAAATCACAGGCATGGCTTCAGAAAGCTTCGTTCAGCTTTCTACTCAGAGCAAATGAACTTGAAAAATTAGAAACTAAAATTTAACAATAAAAAAACCCTAGAAAATTGAAATGGATTCAGAGTTCTGGATTCTAGGCTGTAATTACAGTCTAATTCAGGCAAACTACAATTACATATAAATAACATGTATAAGTGGAAGCAGCACTGCCTTGTGGAGACAAAGGACTGAAACCAATCTCTGCTTAAGGGAAACATGCTATGCCAAGGTGGAATATAATATACTAAAACAGCCAAAATGTTTGGTTTGTGCAGCAGGCTTTATTTTATTAAGCATGTTGACAGTGACACACTAACAAATGTCTAAAGTAATGGTTGTTTTAGTGGGTATTATGGATTTTTAATTTTAAGGAGCAAATCAAGAGCATGGAAAATAATTCTGGAATTGGTCCTATACCATATGACTTTTTAATGCCATTTTTGAGGCTTTTTTTCTGTATTTCTAGACTAGACCTACTAAACTTACAGTGCCCCCACCGCGTGTCACTGAGTTTGGGAGGTCAGATGCTCTCTGCTGGGTGCAGTACGTCCTCAGAGGGGGTTTCAGGCTGAAGAAGATCCCATGCTGGATTGGTCAACATGGGGCACCTTCCTGCCTGAGTGTGCAATGCACCCTATCCCTTCCAGCTCATTGCATTCGCTGTCAACAGGCAGGACAATTTGGGCCATAAAAGACTTTGAATACCTGAGATAAACAGTCCCCATTCAGCAGAGCTGCCAAATGCATCCTTCACTGCCTTCATTGCTGAATTACAAGGGAGCTCTGCTGTCACATTCATTTGTACACATAGGTCAGTGAGACTGTCACGCTGCCTGTCATGTTGAGTTAGAAAGAGAAGACTAAAAATGAGTGCCTTTTTTCTTGTCTTTTGTGTAGCTAAGAGCTTTTCTAGTTCCTTTACACACAGCGGTTTGTGGGCTGTTTGAGACTGACTGCTCCTAACAAATCCTGTTAGCTGGAAAGCCACAACAGGGGAAAATATGCACTCGAATTAATACTGAAGATTTTGCAAAAAAAAATTAATTGTGTTATCATCCTTTCTAGTTAGTTTTGAGGCTGGATTAGCCATTAGCCATCATCCATCAGCCACGCAGCTGAACTGCACATTATGTCAAATAGCAGAATATAGTTTATCATTGGACATGGTGCTTGTTTATTCTCCCCTAACCCCAGGCTCTGTGTGAGCACGGCAACGGTTATTTCGTATGTGGCAGGTATTTGATATGGTGTGTGTCCTGTTATTGTGACTCTGTAAAGCTTCTGAGGATTAGCAAAGAAAGGGCGTAGAAATGTGCTGCCTGAGATCTCAAACACAGAAGAGGAGAAAAAGTACAAGTGCAAGAAAAATGGACACATCTGTACCTAAACTTCTCAGGGAATCAGAAAACGTAGGTTGTATTTCTGATTCCACTACCAGTTTTTTTATTTGACCTTGGGCAAATCATTTAGCTTTCTCTCTCTATTTTCTGTTCTGTAAAGCTGACACCAGGCTTTGCTGGAAGGAAGGGGAAAGGGACAGGTTTTGGCCTTATTTCATCTCAGAGATTATCTCAGGTGGACAATGGAAATATGAATTAATTTCTTTCAAGAAAATAATTTATAATATACATTCCTCCTGAACTAGTCATAGAATACACAGTGCTTAAAATGTCTCTCTTTTTTTTATATATCTCATATCTGAAAAAAAATAGGATGTACTGAAAACTAATGGCCTACACTCCCACCAACCCATGCACATAAATGACAGCAGACATTTGACCTCTTAAAGAATAAAACATAAGCCTTCTACTAATTTTTTTTCTCTCCATTAAACTGTTAGAGATTTTCTAGAAGAACTACCTTTGGCAAAAGATTCATTTGTTGTAAATCTTCAGAAACCATGGCAGAAGCCTGTGCTGTAGCTTTCTGTTTATTGGATCTGAACAAAGTCTTCCACATTTCAACAGTGGCTATAAAACAAATGGAGAAGATTAAGGTATATCTCTTGTCACCAAGAAAGCTTTTGCTAGTCCTCCCTTGGGCTGACAGCATTTTTAAACATTTATATAGCCCAGGATTTAGATCCTATCTATGTGCAAGTAAAAAATTACCCTAGTTGGTATCAGAAAGCCTTAGTGGACGTATTATTTTGGAAATTGGTTATTTAGTTTCATGCTGAACCAAAATCACATGTTCTGCTGTGAATAATTGCTTCTGTTCCACTGTTTACATACCACGAATAAATGTTTATAACACTCCTTCCTGTGAGCAAAGCTCAAAAGGAAAAGCTTGGCCACTCTTTACAGAAAGCAAGCAAGATCTGGTCCCACGTGCTGGCTCCTGAGGGCTCCCGAAGAGCTGAGCTCTGCCCCGTCCCCTGTCCCACCGCTGTCAGGGACAAAGTTCTGTGCCTTCGTTCTCGAATGCTGTGCAGGTGGCATGGGTCCTCTTCTGCAAACCCAGGGGGTAGCAGGTTAGCTGGGGGACTGTCGTGACAAATGGGCATTTCCACTGATAAAATAAGGACACAGTTCTTCAGCGGATTATCTGGGATTTCAGAAATACCAACAATCCGAGATGAAAAAAACCTCTCTAAACAGGAATGAATTTATGATAAAACAAAACAAGAGCATGTTGAGCTCTTGAAACATGGTTATCTGGAATGTCTGGAAAAAAACGGCATGGGATTATAGAATTACCTAATATTGTATACACGTAAAGAATTGAATTGAAGTTTTTTGGGTTTTTACCTCTTTCCTATCACTTCCTAACTTTTCTGTATTTAACTTGTCATTTTCACTTGTGTCCTCAGTACTCTTCCTGACTCATACATAAAGTATCTGGACAGCATATGCTCTCTGAATGAACAGATTTTTAAAACATGATTATTCATAGTTGTATGAGCAAACCCTCCTTTCAAACATCAGTATGTACAAAAATCACAGTCATCCAAGTACTCACAGGGAAAGAATTGCGTAGATATGAAATGGAGAAATTACACTTTATCTCACATTTCATAAGCTCATTCATTCTTTCTGCAACTTTTTATTTGTGAACCTCAGGTTTATCTAAATACCTACTAATTCACAGAAAGCGCCATTCCACTGTTTTCACAACACTGATATTTTTATGTGTTCATCACAATAAAAATTCACTCCATTTTTTTTTTTAAATAATGTTTTGACAGCCCCTTTCTTTCTAAGAGTTCTAGCCTTTCAATGTATCCCTGTAGTTTTTAACATTACGCACTGACGTGACACAGGAATAAGGCTGAATTGAAGGCCTTTATCCCAGGAAAATACAGCAGGTATTGGTTCTTTTCCTTCCTGATACATTTTTATCTTCCTTTCACATTTGTGGGACAAGATCTGAGGAATTCTTAAGGTAATGCACATTATCACTGAATATCACTGAAATTTTTGGAGTTGGAAGGGACCATAGAGATCATCTAGTCCAACTCCCCTGCCAATGCAGGACCACCCAGAGCATGTCAGAGCATGCCTCTCAGGACTGCATCCAGTCGGGTCTTGAAAATCTCCAG
>BJBW01002167.1:44180-62828 GCA_004320125.1 Scolopax mira | reverse complement strand
TCATGTTCAGCCGGCTGTCCACTAACACTCCCAGGTCCTAAAGTATGTGTTTTTCTAAAGGTTTTGATAAGAGAAGTGGCATGGGCAGCTATGCTGTGTACATTCCATGTCATGAATTGTTGAACCTGTGACTGATTTCCATTAGATATAACAGCGAGCTGGGCATCTCAGAAGCAATTACATTCATAGAAATAGGAAGCGAAAACTCATGGCTGGAGAGGAGGAAGGCACTGCAACATGACCTCAACAGTTACCTGTCCTACTTGGTCTGCCATAAGCCAGTCCCAGTGTGTGTGGCCATGGCACACAATCCTTCTCTTCCAGGCGCTCTTCAGGACTAGAGGAGGGGAGCAAGCCCATAGTGACAGGAGCAGACTGCTATAGGTGAAAACAGGCCGTTTGGGGGAGTGAAGCTATAGGCTGTTGGGACTTAGTGAAGAATAAGAAATGTAGTGGTGATGGACATGGATGCAAACCCATTAGAAACCAAGCTTCATTACTTCCAGCAGTGGTTGAAGAATTTCTTTCATTAAGAAAATAAATTTTAAAAAAGTAGTAGCTGATGCCGATGGGTAGCTGAAGAAATATGTAATTAAATCTAATGCTAAAAAAAAAAGAAGAAACTAACTATTCCTCTTATTTTTGCTTTAGACCAGACCTATTTGATTGGAACACTGTTACTCAGCAGTCACCTTTACAACGATTAGACCATGCATTCAACATAGCCAGGCAACGCCTGGGCATAGAGAAACTCCTTGATCCTGAAGGTTAGTAGAAATTATATTACTTTGCTTAAGTGGAAAAACTACTTTTCTATGGATTTGATTTTAAATCATTGTGTGAAGAAGTCAAATTAATTTAACATTTTCTTAGATAAATCATTAACTGAAACAAAATCCTTTGTTTATTTATGTTTTAATGTTAACGTTGAGCTCTTTTAAAAGAAGCTGAAAGAACTGCCTGCATATCCATGCTTTAAACTTTGGGCTCAGAGTTTTAATGTACGTGCTCTGAATTAAAGGTGTCTCAGTAAGTAGCTGAATCTGTTTCAAAGATTTAGAACATCTGCAGCTTTTATATTTTCTGAAAAGATCATGAGTTCAAATTACGTTTTTATACGTATCTAAAATGTATATTCAAACTCTACATTCTCATATCTTTAAAATATGACTTATACGTCTTCTGTATATTGAAATTTTATCCGGTTGACGTGACTTTGTGACTATCATTTAGTTTTATATATAATAGCCTTGCCTATCTTACCTTAGTTCTATCTTTTTTACTTCCTTATAAACTCATGTTTGAAAGGTTTCTTGTTTTTCAAGTGATCTGTTAAATTTTCTCCGTTTCTGTATATTCTCTGCTCTACTTTCTCTATTGTTGAGGGCCAAATTAACTTTCCCTCAGAGAACATTTTTTAAACATTCTTTATTACAAGGCGATGTTGAACAGCTGTTGTATATCCTTTTTATGTATACCTTAGTATATACATATGCGTCGTGTTTTCTTCAACACCATGTTCCATATGCTCTATTTTCATGCATTTTCCTATTAAGCCACTAAAAAAATGCAATTTTCTGTACGTTTTTTCGCACCTCATGGTGAGTGCCTGGTGGGAAGAACGAGAATTTGTCAAAATCTCAAAATGAGTCTAAAACATCTAAAATACAACATTAATGTTTAAAAATAGTAGGGCATATCTCAAGATTGAACTAATAACCTTGTATCCCATATATTTACCTAGGAGAAACATATGAAAAGAAATGTCTGCTTGTGCTATAGTGGAACATAATAAAGCTCTCTCCTCTGTAATCATACTGCTTTGTAGCATGAAAAACTGTTAGAGGGGATGGTTTCATTCAAGATGGTGGTATTTTGCCCTGTGTAGAATTAAATGAGGAGCATCTCAAGTGGTTCTCACAGCTGGACCAGCAAGTTAGATTTCAGAGTCAAAGATCACAGGGACTTACCACCTCTTAGGGGAAAGCTTTCTGAGACTGTCCTGAATGTCCATCTTGTGTGCAAATAGTTTCCCTGGGGTATCTGTAGTTGAACTTGTGGAAGAAATGCACAGTAAAGCCAGTACAGCATTGCTTGCCAGCATGCTATCTTTCATCCCTAGAACTGAATTTGTGTGAACCACTGGAGGAGAAACAAACAGACTTGCTATGTGCTAAGAGCATGAGATGCCACTTGTAAACTCTGAATGAGATTGGCATTGAAAACTGGATTGCACAACTGAATAGATCTAGTCACAGTCTTATCTATTATTGGTTGAACTTTTTTCTTAAAATAATTTACAGAATAAGTTATTTTCTGTATGCAAAAAGCACTTTTGGTAAGACATTTCATTCTTGTTTTGGCAAAGATACTTACACTTGCTTATCCAACAACCATAAAACTCAAACATTGTTGCTCTTCCAAATGTCTGCTGCAATTATTTGCTATTCAGTATTGCAAATTGTGGTGCTTGCCACCTTTTTTTATTTTTCATTTTTCTTTACAAATAAAAAAACTTCAAAATTTTCCAAAGGAAGAGCAAATTCTATATATTTGAAAATGTATGAATTTATGAAACTATAACAATTTGGATCATGATAATAAATCCGTTACTAGAGTGAAAAGTAGAATTACTGTTATGTAAGTCAGTGTGGAAACTTGCTTCAATGTTCAGCATACTACTTCTGTAATTTTACATTGTATATTTATCACCTCTCCTAATTAGATTACACAATATGCTCTTAAGAGATATTTGAGTAAAGCACTCTATTCTCTCGCAGTTAATAAAAACTATAAATTGCTACTATATTACAACAAAAAGAGTACACATGCAGTGATGAAACATTAAAATAATGTAATTTAGTATTTGTCAAAACTGCACACATAATTTGTGAACACTTTTAAGATTTTTCTTTGATTAAATATTTGCTGTCTTGATATATTGAAAATATTATATAGAAAGAAAACCATTATTCAATAAAACCCTACTCTTCTGCAAGGTTAAATGGCAGTCAAAAGATAAAGGGTTTGGGGTTTTTTTTTGTGTCTGAAGTTACTGATGATTGATAAACTTGAAAGAGATGTCTAGGGAATCCATGTTAGCAATTACATTTTGAAAAGTAAATAGTTTTATTCATTCAAACATTGGTTTTCAAGGTTATATGAAATATCAGCAACCTCAGAAACAAACGAACTTCAAGTCCGTCCCATGAGAAGTGGTCAGTTTGTTTCTGGTGTTGTTGATACTTTAAGTATGTCCCATGAATAGCTTTTAAAACACCGTTTCAGAATTTGGTCTCCATTTGAATCACCAAAGTGGTTAAGATATGGACCGTGTTTAAGCACTTCCTTTAAAAGTTCTGTTGTACAAGTTTAAAACTTCTGTGTTTTGATTAATTCAGAGACTATGATTCTTGCTATTTTTCTCATTTATATTGACTAGTAGGAATGCAGGTTTTTTTACATCACCAGTGCATCTTAAAGCAGGAACTTTGCTTAGTTTTTAAGCAAATCAACTTAATATAAGCAACCCTACCCAATTTATACTGCTGATGTATGCATCTTAAAACACAGATAAAACCAGCAGGCGTTTCCTGTAAAAGGCTTCTTATGTCTCCTTGCATCTTAAGAAATTCTTATTTTATACACAAGTCCTAAAGTAGTTTGACAAAATTGTCTTGTTCCTATTTTGATATGATAATGTCTTCACAGATTATGTGAATTTACTGATTTCCTCTTAAAAATAGCAAGCTGTAAGTCTTCCTGCTTATACCTTTCCTCTAAACAAAATTAGCTAGGATTTTGATTAATCAAGTGTTAACCGAAGATACTGTGATTTGATATAAATTCAAATAATAGGCTACATATACAACATAGAATAAATTCTGCAGACCTATTCTGTAATCAGAATGTTTGTAATATTGGGGGGGGGGGGGGGGGGGGGGGGGGGGGGGGGGGGGGGGGGGGCGGGGGCAGAGCGGAGCAGAACAAACAAAGTCATCTGCTTTATTCCAGCTTTTTCCCTTTCTTATTTAGACAGAAGATGTGAAAAAGCGACCCCATTCCACAGCAAATATTTAAATATGTTAGCTGTTGGTTCTTTGTTACGTTCTTGTTTGCTTTTTTCCCCTCTTGGAGAAAAGGGGAAAAACATAAGGGGTATGTTTCCTTCCCCTCTTCTGGAGGTATGGAAGTAATGGAAGTAATTCTGGAGTAATGGAAGATTCAGCTCTCTTCCGTCTGCAGGAAACCAATATACGTTAAGTTGCCAATGATACTAAACTAGGAGGAGCTGTGGACTCCCTCAGGCATAGAGAGGCCTTACAGAGGGATCTGGATAGACTAGACAGCTGGGAAATCACAAACTGTATGTAATTTAACACAAGTAAGTCCCAGATCCTACATGTAGGAATTGTATGTATATGCAGGAATTGGGGAACAAGAGAATGGAGAGCATCCCTGCAAAAAAGGGCTGTGCGTTGATTGCAATTTGAATATGACTCAACAGTGTGCCCTGGCAGTCAAGAGAGCCAACCTGGGGCTGCATCCTGGGGTGGATCAAGCACAACATAACTAGCCGGTTGAGGGAGGTGATTGTCCTGCTCTGCACTGAATTGTTGCAGCTCCACCTTAAGCATTGTGTGCAGATTTGGGCACCTCAATATAAGAAGGACATCAGACTATTGGAGTGTGTCCAGAGGAGGGCAACCAAGATGGTGAAAGATCCTGAGGGCAAGACTTACGGTGAGTGTCTGAGGTTAGCTTGTTCAGCTTGAAGAAGAGAAGACTAAGGAAGAGCAGCAGAGGGAGAGGTCTAATCTCTCTGGTGACCAGTGATAGGACATGAGGAAATAGTATGAAGCTGTGTCAGGGGAAGTTCAGATTGGATGTTAGGAAAAGGCTCTTCACTGAGGAGGTGGTCGGTCACTGGAATGGGCTTCCCAGGGAAGTGGTCACAGCACCAAGCCTGCCAAGGAGCATCTGGATGATGCTCTTAGTCATATAGGTTAGTTTTAAGAAGTGCTGCGAGGAGCAGAGTTGGACTTGATGATCCTTATTTGTCCCTTCCAACTCAAGATAATCTATGATTCAACCTTGCCAGTGAGTGAAACACAAGCAGGCTTGTATTTCTATCTGGTGTTCACTACTGTATTGTATGAAAGGTAACAAGGGAAAAATTATGAAGATGTGGGGGAAATTGATGGAAGGTAGAAAGTATTATTTAGAAGAAAGTTAATAAAGACATAGAGATTAGCAGGCAGGATTCAAAAGGAAAAATACAGTGATCTTTTGTTGTAAGACATTTATGATTATGCAGCTAAGATGTTTTAAATCTTTATAATGTGCTCTGTGATCCGTTCAAAGAAAAATATTTATTTGCCTTTAGTTACTCAAAATTAATAATTGTGAGCTTCCAGTCATGTCTCATTCAATTTGAAATGTCATGCAATGACACTGCCAAACCTAGGTCATTTTAATAGTGTTTTTGCTAAGATTTGAATGGCAAAGCTATTGTGGAAAATTTCTACTACAGTAATGTTTATTTTTTAAAAAATGTTTGCTTTTTCACACCTTTGTGATGACTGTTGTGGTATTCTGCATGTAAATATGAATTGCTGACTAGAAAAGATTTTGGTTGATTGTTTTAAATGTAAATAACTCAGGCTGTTAATCTCTGGCTGCACTCTTGAATTTGTGGTATTTTAGACATAAATAATATACCTCTCTGAACTTTTTTTCTTTTAAAAATTATAAACTTGAAGTCTTCACCTCTCTATATTATTCACTCATTATTCTAAACTATTGCTATGTATGGGGGATGAGTAGTGGTAGAGATATTTGCTGTCTTTGTTGGTATGGGTTCACTTGAGTTCATTTCAGCAAAAAATATCTTACGCGATTCAACCAGATAATGATGACATTAGTAATCATAGCTGGTATATATGAAAGCTTAATCAACAATTGATCAAGCTGTTAAGATTGGTCTGTATCATCTATTAATTACCAGTACCTGCAGTTACAGCTTTTAGTAGTTAACTGATTCTTCATGATCATTTTATCTGTATGGCAGTTATGGAGGAACATGATTCCAGTCTTCACATAGTAGCTTTAGTATATTTTCTGAAGTTTATATGTTGTCATATGTCCACTTTTTCATGAGCAACTTTTTAAATATCACCAAGAAAGAATAGGAAAAGGAAACGGCAACAAATGCATCGTGGTCAGCAACACGTAGTAGTCCATATTATTGGCAGTGATTTTTACTTTGGGATAAAACACACATAACTTACAGGAGCAGAAGGATCTCTTGAGGAACAGTAGGGAACGCTCTCTGAAACTGAATCTGGGAGTACATCTGAGCTGTGCCTTCTTTTCCCTTACAACAACTGAATGTGAGTGTGGTAGCAACAGTAGGAGATGAAGTGTGTTCCCTTCTGGCAATAAACATCTGATTCTTGGTTTAATGAACTTGTCCCTGCTGTCATTTTTCTGGGTCTTGTGCTTGTTTCTGCTAGCCCGATAATAGACTCTGAAGTTATATAATGGCATTTCTGCTGTCCTTTTTAGGGGAAGTAATTATCCAGTTTCTTATACTTTACTGTGTAGCCTGATAAAAACCTTGTTTAATACATCCCAGTCACATTTTCTATATTTTTCCTTAATTTGCACTGATGACATGAGGTTTTGGCACCATTATTAAGTGATAATGAGACTCAGACACTTTTTCCATTTGATAACTTTTTTGTTTGATCTTGACTTTGCATACTTCTGTATCCCGACAGTAATGGGCTAGTCTGCCATACCTGTAGCACAGAGAAGAGGGGAAAAAATTGTCAGCATTTGTGTGTAGTTTGTGAAGTTGTTAACCCCGTCTGTACCTGGTAATTGTATAGTATGGACTGGTTCTCAGTTAATTTTATTGCTGTTGCTGATATGGCTTATATCAAGGGATTCTGAGAAGATACTTGTTTTCTAGTGTGCCCTGAAGTTTACAGATATTTTGCCTTGTACACTGTCAGTGTGGGGGATTTATTTATTATTTTTTTTCTGAAGGCAGAGGGGAGACAAGTCAAGAGCTATGTTTGATACTGTGCTGCTGAGAATAGTAAAGGAAAATGTTGGATCAAGTTTGGAAAGTATTATTTCAGTGGCACAAAAAGCCTTATAATGGTTAGAAAATAACAAAGAAAAAGTTTTCTTCAGGCTCCTTTTGGTTATCATGCTTTTGGTTAAATAGGAGGAAAGTCTACAGAATTAACAATAAAATTAATTGTTACAGGATATTATTACTGGATGAAATATTTGGTCTGGAGCTGTCTTTTAAACTAAGACTACCGGCTTAGCAGCAGCAGTAGATTTTCAGTTGGGAAACTATGATAGTGTTTGACGACTTTTACACAGCTATTTAGGAAAACAAATGCAGGTCTGCAGGGTGCTTCTGTCTTCTTATCAATGTAATGATTTTTCAAGTTGCAAGGTAGCTGGATATGTTATTTATCTTAGCTGTAACTTTAGGGACAACAGAATATTGTGCTCGGGAAATGTTTTTGTGTATTTCCTGGTCTGAATATTCAATATTCTGTCAGTATTTGGACCTGTGTATATGGGCTACGTAATGCAAAACAAAAATTCCTTTTCTGAGGGCAGAAAAATTTAAATTAATAATAAGTCATCAGTTGCATCTATTTTAATATCTAATTTTTAGGTTGCTTTTGCTTTTGTTTCAAAAGTAACAATATTAAATGCAATGTAAATATATACTCACATAATGTATTAAAGCCATTGTTTCTAATTTGTGTTTCCTGAGCACTGTGACCCAGTCTGCTGTGGTATTCTGCAGCTGTGTGGAATGTGTGACTAATGGATGGTTTTGGAATAGACATTGACTTCTAAAATTATGTCTTGTATCGGCTACCTAGTAGTTGTTATATCAATATTGTTCAAAGCAAGGAAAAGATAAAACCCTCAAAAGGAATTAAGCACTTTCAATCATGTCCTATCTCCCTGGTGTTCTTATTTAAATCTTAAAATTCTCCTTTTAAAAAAAAAAAAAAGTAGGAAAAATATGTTGAACTATTCTTGTTCATGTTCTGGCATACGAATTCTGCTTATCTCTCAGCATTCCTAATGGAACTACATAGGGGTGGACTTGAATTGACATTATTGCAGCATTGAAGTACAACAATAAAATGACAAGCTTTTAACTATTGCTTTACTCTTTGTCAGTACAAATTGCAGCTCTAAGTGCTGGATATGTCATCATGCCATATCTTGTGTCTTGTTCATAGCACAGCTCTGAAATGCAGAGTAAGCAAAGGGTTATGGAAATATCTTCCAAAAGAATGGGGAAACCATAGAATTTATTGGCTATGTAGTGCAATAGATAAACTTTTATCAGAATGACTTTCTAGTACAAATAAGTTTTTCGAGTGGTTGCTAGTTTGATCTATATTCTTGTTGTAATTTTACTTTACAGTTCCTTTTGAGAAATATTTATCCCCCAAATTAAAATGCATTTCTTATTTTCCTACTGATAAGATAAAAGTCCTGCTTTTTATTTGCAGTCTCAAGCAAATAGAAATAGTCGGCAAAAATTCACTAGTCTCCATCTAAAACCACTTTTTCTTCCATATTAATGAGTAGCTTCATTACTACCTCATTGACCTGTGAGCAATTTAGTTATCAAGAGACTACTCAACAATCAGGAACTTTTACAGGTTTTCATGGAAATAAATTACTTGAAGGATGCTGAATTAAGAGACTCAAGGACAAAACAGGCCTCTTCTCTTATCAGTGGGAAAACTTTTATAACTGGGATTAATTGGGAGCAGGGCATATGTTACAAAAGGAATTGTGAGACTTTTCAATCGCAATGGATTTACAGATTGTAGTATCATTTGAATATTGAACTTGAATTATAAAGAGCTCTCTAGTAACTTAGCATTGTAGGTAGTTCAGCGACTGTTAAATGTAATGATCAGTACATGAAAAATCTGGAAGTATTTGGAATGTAGAACAGATTGGTTGATATTTCTGAACAGTTTATTCTAGTAAAAAGAGTTGAACAGGCTTCCGTAATGTTTATAGACTGTGAATCTGACTCAGTTCAATCAGTCTCTTTTTGAACATTTAAAAGATAAGAATCGAGGTAATAACACCATAGGGAAGATGTAAAAATAAACAAATTCCATGTTGTCCAAAATACTCCATATTTTCTTTCAATAGTGAAGACATCTTTCAACATGAGAGGAAAAAGTAAGCTATTTGTTTCCAATATATATGCCATCATAGAAGATCAGTGCAGAAGAAGTTGAATTAAAAGTTTTTCTGGTATGTTAATTAGGGAGAAACTGTATGTGGTAGCTGGTGACACCACTGCTAGTTCAACCTTTAAAAATAACACCCATTACTTTTATTAAAGGAATGGAGCTTTATGAAGTCTTATACTCTGAAATATTTATATCTCACCATCATTTTCATTAAGAAATAAAAATTAAGAAAAAAGATGGGAGGAGATCTGGGAAATGTTATTACCTTGTATTGCTTACAAAGACCCATTCTTAAATGCTTGATCATAAAGCAGTTGAAAGGCCTTATAGATGGAATAAGAATGCAGACTGTGCAAGAGTACACATCTCCTTGTATCTACTTTGACTGGAACCTGGTGATGAAACTGGGTGTTGCAGGCACTCGAAAAGACACACAGGTGTTGGCACCATGAACCTGTTTTTTGACAAATTGAAATTGAAAACAGTGGTATTCTAAATATTCCTTTTCTTGACTTCAAAATGCTAGTTCTAAAGGTAGCCTCCTGGTACTGTTTAACCTGTATCCCTCCCTAGTGCATGGTCCTTTAGGCTACCTGTGAATTTACAGTTCTCCACCTTCATTTTTTTGTGGGGTGGTTTTATTTTATTTTTTTTTATTTTATTTTCTTGAGTTCTTTATAAATGTTTGGGTCTATATTAATATTCTGCAGTCATGGTGCCTCATTAGTCTCCTCTGACAAATAATAACATAATTTTCATTGTCACTCTATCCTATTATGTGTAATTTTCTGTTCTGTTCATCATTACTAATGCTATGGTTTTGCATTATTTTTCAAAATAAATAATTTCTGTAAGTGTGTTAAAATATTCATCTGGGTTCAATCTTGTGTTAGTTTCTTTCCAAATTTCTCATGTGTGTTAATTGCTTGTATGTTTTGTCTTCCATTGGGACTTGCTATGCCCCTAATCCACGCTTTAAGCTAAAATTAATGATGTTTGTTTATAGCATGCTTTTTTAAACTCTGTAATTTAATGAATGAAGCCCTTTGGAATTGCGCACATAGTTCTTGGTTGCTCAAAATAATACCTAATGGAAGACAACTGAGAAGAGATAAATTAGAACAGATTCTGTTGTCTGATGCATCAACACAGAATGAAATAAGTATACCCTAGTCTTAAAATCGCAAACTAAGAAAGGGGATTATTTACATAAATGCTCAATGCATAGTCTGACAAGTTTCTGGTGCTACATAGCAATACATATATCTTTCTGGGATATTTTGTCACATGATAATTTTAAAAGATGTGAAATTGCTGTGGCTGCTTAGCCAACAAAAAGTCTAATATAGACTTTAAATAGATTTCAGTTGAGGTAAAGAGATTTATCTCTTAGGTTTTTAATCTTATTATAACTAAAGAGTAGTTAGCCTAAACTAAGAATAGGCCTAGATCAAAATATTCTGCTCTGATCTTAGAATCCCAGTTCCTATAATAATCTGTACCTTCAGCATTGTAATACGTATGAAAATATATGTATAATTTAAAGAAATCTTTCTGAAAATAGAGATGGCTTGTGGAAAGAATTGCGGAGTATGGGACATGAGACTTGGAGAGAAGAACTTTTGCTTAAAATTAAAAAAAAAAAATCCCTATTGAATATTTTTATATCCTTCAGTATTTTGATACCTGAATTAATTTTACTCTATTTAGAAAACCCATAAGCAACTTGGGATATTTCACTGCAAAGATACCACTATCTGCCTGTCTGTTAATATTGATTTGAAATGCTGCTAGAGAGATTAACATAAGAGGAAAACTCATACAGGTATCTTGAGACTTTTGGATTTTTAATTTGGTCACAAACAGAAGGATGATTAAAATGTTTACTTGATAGGAGTGAATAGTGTTAATTGGTGACATGTTTGATTAAAATCTCTGGATTTGAAATAGAAGAGAAGTGTTAATGACTTAGACTCCCTTTGACCACACTATTCCTACTAACCCTCCAAATACAACAGAGCATTTTCAGTGACACAGGGAAATATAAATGAAAGATTAAGCACTTCCTAAAACCTAGGAGTAGGTCAGAAGTTTGAGTCAAGTTAGACAGTATGCTGAGCCTTCTCTAGGAACACAACATTTACTTGTGTACAGAAATAGACTACTTTGCTTAAGGGTGAATACCATATAAGGATAGTTATTTCCAGATTGTGTTTGTGTTTGGAAGTTCTGAGTGTTTTGGTTTTTTTCCTACTCCAATTAAAATAATTTTATAAGGTGGTTTGTTTTTGGTTTTTTTTAAAAAAAGGAGAGGTATAATTTTGTTAATGCAGCATTATCATTTGCTCTTCTATAAACTCACAGTAATAGGCTGTTATATCCTTTTACACACACAAAAGCTTTTTTTTTTTTTTTTTTCTAGAAGTTGCCATGAGACTGTAAAGCAAAATTGGTCTTTTCTGTCCAGTATCTCAGATTTTTCTCTGGTGCTTCATTTGTATACATTCTTTCTTGACCATGTTAAAGTTGACTGAGTGTGGGAAATGGGTTAGATGGCACAAGGCAGAATCCAAGTTCTACAATTCTGATATTCCAAGTTTGAACATTGAAGGAAATAATAAATTTTAAGAATTTAGTTAAGGTGGTAGACAATCGTTGTTTTAATTCTGCATCTTAAGCTTATGATTTTAAGTTGTGGGATTTCTTATTTCACTGAAATCTTGGTAGCTTCTGTTATGCTACTTCTTGTGCTAAAGAATGATTGATGAAGGACAGGAAGGGGTTGATGATGGATTGTGGAATACTTTAGTGAGAAATAAGATTTCACAATGGCAGGGAAGGAAAGAAACAAATGCTGACAATTACTGAAAAAAACCCACAACTTTCAGAACAAGAAGAATCTGGGTAAAATTTATTACCAAGAAAATATGAATAGCAATATCTAAGTTTTCAATACTTTTTTTTTACATCAAAACCACCTGTAGACTTCAGTCTGTTTAAAGGTGCTGTGAATGGTAATGAAGTGCTCTAGTTCTAAATGTTCCCTTCAGCTGAAAAACTTTCAATACTGTAAAAATGTAATTCTTCTTTTCTAGATTAGACTGTCTCAATGTGCTACAAAAGGACACAGAAAGATTAACAAAGATTTTTTTTAACTGCAGAATATGAAAGATTCTCTGCAATAAAAGAAATATGAATATTTGCATGCTGGTTTCTTTATTCTCTCTCTCTCTTTTATGGGACAAATCTGAGGACCTTATTATTTGAAGAAAGTGGGTTTTCAAACAGTCAAAAACAATTTTCTCCATTTCAGTACAGAAGAGATGGCAATGGTTGTCTTGCATTTAAAATTCTCAAAAAGATTAAGAAATAAGTATCCCTTAAATTTACTTAGGGCATGAATACAATGAGGATTGCAGTTGGAATAATAACCCAATAAAAGTGGCTTTTCTTATTAAAACTTTTTAAGAGTTAAACATCACACCGAAAGTGTAGTGGCCCCTGGGCTTGAACTTCAATGCAGTAGTTTCTGTTAAACTATAGAAATTATAGCAGTTTTGTGAAATGGGGGCAATACTGTCTGACTTTGCAGGGCTATAATAATAATAATAAAAACATAACTTAATATTAGGATATGTACAGAACTTTATCTGTTGAAAGTAATAAAATAATTTTCTCCAAAGTAATAAAAAATGTGCTAGGTGTGATAATTTCAATTGCGTATTCCCTGTGGAAACTTCTTCTAGTTTTAATAAGGCAGTTACTTTGGAGACTGTCAGCCAGGAAACTAAGTTATGTGTGGGATGCATGACAAAAGTGAACATTTGATTCAGCTATTGTTTTTAAGCAGGAGACTTCTCCTGTAGGAGTCGTCACTCCTATCTGCAACAGCCTGAATACCTGAAAGCCCCAGATGTGCTATAAATTCATAAAACCTGTGAGCGATGGCCTCTGCAGTTAAAAAGACAGAGCTTTCAGTAGAAAAGACAAATGCTTGTTCTTGTCTTTTGTTTGAGAGCAGAGAAATAGGAAGGCTTTGTTCCAATTTTCAAGTTGCCATTTACTTCCCATACAGAGAGGGAGCCTCTGTTTACTGTAGAGAATAATTCCTTGTCTGACTAAGCCATCTTGCAATGAAGGGTATTTCTGGGTACAGCCAAGCTAATACTCTGATTTGTTTGCCGAGCAAAGTCCATTGGAAAGGCATAAAATTTAGTTCTTTCACTGGCAGGTAAATAGGAAGGTTATAATTTCTGCTGAAATACACTACTTTCTCTTTAGAGTCAAACTGCCTGTGTGTTTTCCTGTTATGAAAATGCTAATAATTGTCATAGCCAGAAAAAGTCTCATGTGCATTAGGGAGGTTTCTTAATAAAATTTTAGTAAATCATTGTAGCCCAAATGGAAATGCTGGTCTTTCTCATACTGGTACTTGTTATCAGAAGGTCATCTGAAACATATTTTATCCACTCAGTGGTGGAAGAAACAAATTTGAGTTGAAGCCTCTGGAAAAGAAATGGAAAGAAATTCATATGAATATTTTGGGTAAAATTAATTTAATTGACCTTTAGTCTATAGACCAGAATTTGACATCTGAGATGGTTTTCTAGACTTAGTCAGAGAAAATTGAAATTTTTGAGTCAAAGGTGGATGTTTACTTTAGGATGACATGAATCATGTCTTAAAGGTAGAGAACTACCGTGATAAATTCTGGGCTGTGGCCCTGACTCTGAGCGAGTCTAAACTTGTTCATGTGCATGAGTGTAACTTGGTGACATGGAACCCAGACTTCAAGCATCACTGTCTTGAGTTTAAAACTTTTAAAAAGAACCTATGATTTATAATTCCCTCTGTAGTGATTTTTACCTTCAGTTGACATTCTTCCATAACAAGGCAGTGCGTCTAAAGCTTTAATTAATTTCCTTAGCATGTCAGTGTGTGTTAATCCTGAGACGAGATTTTCTGGGCATTGAAATGGCTTTCCTGTACAGAAATAAGATCAGAAAAAGTACCTTGAAAAGAGGGATTTACCCTTTCTGAACTTGGAATGCAATGAGTATTACTTTCTGCTGATTCCAAAAAGAACATATGGTAATGATTGAAATTATTGAAGCTAGAAGGAGAAAAAAGAATCACTTATCCTCAGGCAGTTCTTGCATTCTTAAAATACTGAAATGAAAGTGTATGGAAAACAGGACCTCAGGAAACACTTGCTTAGATTTTCTCAGTTCTTTCACAAATTTTTCTAGCTTTCAGTTTCACTGTTAAAAGAGGAAGAAGCTATATTGTCACATCTTCATAGAAGATGGTGGGTTTATTCATTTTCTGGTATTTCTGGGAATTACTACTTTGTGAGTAAGGCAAAAGCTGTTTCTAAAATTACCATAAAACTCTAGTCTGTTGTGGATAATTTTCAATGGCTTCACTTAATCAATGTAGTTTGGAAAACCTTGGTTTAGTCAGAGAAATCAAAGTCCAGATGGGTTTTATGGAAAGTTCTGAGGCATTTGAATGTCAAATGGCAGTCACTGATGGGGCACTTGCGAATAGATACATTAACAAATAAGGGAACAAGCCTCTAATATTTTATCTCATTTCCATCTATTAGTTTTTAAATTGATGGCTTAACAAACACTGGCTTTCATGGTAGTTACTTCCTGGAAGCCCCAAATGAATGCTTTCGCTTGACAGAAAAATTGTGACATATCTTTGTTATTTGGTAGATACTGGAAGTAGCCATTTCATGAATACCATGAATACAGGATAATTTCTGTCACAGTTTTCAGGTGGAAGTCAAACAAGAGAGAGAAATTTGTTGTTAGAGTGGTCATAAAATTAATTACAAAAAGGTTTTCAGAGCTTAAGTTTTCCGGTTTCCTTTATAGCTCACTGCAATTTTTCAAGAGAGTTGTTTTCTTTTGCATAGCACCTTGCATTACGCAGGCTGTAGATTATTTTCTGGTAGTTCTGATTGCTCTGCTTATCATAAAATTTACTGTTACATTATTTAGTATAAAAGTATAGTGAGAAGGTTGTGAATTAGTGAAGGGGTTTATTATATATAATATGTCAATATTTATATATATGTCAATATTTATTATATTATAGTAACGTGTATTAAACCCTCTGTCGATAATATTTTTGAGATCTTACCTTTAGGGTCAGCTGAAGTGGCTACTTAAAAAGTCAGCCTGAAACTGGAAGAAACTACTTGAGCCATATTCAAAGCAATTCTCTGAATGTGAACAGAGGGGCTCAAGGAGTAAACTGAAGTGTTGTTCTTTTTTAATAGCTCACATTTTAAAAGAATACAGCGATATGCAGAGACAAAATAGTATAAATCAGTTGTAGTGCTTTAAATCAACTGACTTTGGAGCAGTTCTTCTTAAAGTACTTCTTAGTCACCGAGCAGCAAGGGAATAAAGGTTGTGTGCACTGGTAATAGGCAAGGATAACTGCTCTCGGAAATGTTTTTTGAACTTTTTTTTTTTTTTTTTTCCCCTTCACGAAGACAGTACTTGTTTGCATTCTGGAAATGTGCTTTCTGACTGCATCATTTTCCTTAAATATGAAACTTTGAAGAGTTTTCTAAAAAGTTATAAAAATTTACTATTTTGATACCTTGGCGTGATTTAAACTTCAGCATTGACACCAGTGCTATCTCTTGTAACAATGTTACTTAGATATAATGGTTGCTTAAATAGAAATACTTGCATCAGTGGGGAAAATGGAATGCTATCATTCATGTTAAATTTGAATATATTAAGGCCATGCAAAGTGGTTCTTGCCTTTTTTATTTTTGTGAAGCTGGCATGCTGCTCTGACCTTGATGAAAATTTGCTTCTGCTCTTGAATATTTGCTGTATGGCTTCTCCAGGAATCACTGTCTAATGATGTCTAAAAAAAAGTCAAGTTTCTGCATGTCACTGTTATAATACTTATCTAATTGAAATGAGAGGAATTGAAGTTCCTACTAGTGTGTTGTTTTGCTGTGACAGCTTCCCTGACTTCCTCTCAACCCCACAAATCATAACCGTCTTCAGAGTTGCAATAGATAAAACAGCAGTCAGTGATCTGCCTTCCTGCGTGTTTGATTAGCATTGGTCATGCTCAATACAAGATAGTTAAAGCTATCAGACACTGTAATTTACTGT
The DNA here is from genome assembly GCA_004320125.1 of Scolopax mira. Classification (NCBI taxonomy): domain Eukaryota; kingdom Metazoa; phylum Chordata; class Aves; order Charadriiformes; family Scolopacidae; genus Scolopax; species Scolopax mira. The sequence continues at coordinate 46,405 of BJBW01002167.1, read as the reverse complement.
CCTTTTCCTTAATTATTCCAGCCAGGAATCCTCATGGGTTCTTTCTGATTTCCATGGTCAAATTGCACCCATGTCATCTTGTGACAGGTGGTCAGATATTCCTGGCCATAGATGCTGAAAGGCAGCAAGGAGATTAAAAAAATTGCAAACAGCAATGACTGAGTTCTGGAAAACATTGGACTTAAAATTATACTAAATGCTGGAGGAAAAAAAAAAATCAGGCAAATTGACTTTCAGCAATCAGTGTGTCTGTGGAGCAACCATAGACGAGACATGTCTCTGAATGTGTCTTAAAATAATGTTTAAAGTTATTACTGTATGAGGTGTCCTTCTAGTTGAATGAATATCTCTGTGAAGGAAAGTGTAGAACTGAAACAGTTCATGATTTGTTTGCATGCAAATTGCATTTTGTTTTAGCAACAAAACATACTAAAGTGTGTCAGAGAACTTTGTCAATTTTAACTATGCAAATTAGCATGCATGGAATATTGTTCACAAATAATATGCCCCTTGTAGTAGACTTTCTATATAATAGAGAAAGCTGAAATAGTATTCACTGCTAACTTAATTCTCATAAAAATCTTTCTATTTGTTTGGCAGTTTCAGAATTTACAGACAATAAATCTGAAGTTTAAATAGAATAGTTTGAAAAAGAATAGCTTCTATTTTATGTTTCTGCTTGTATTTTAACTTACCTCAACTGAAATCTTAACTATGATCTCAATTAATTCATCCCTAGTGGTTGAACTAGACCAAATGTATTGAATACAGGTGTCAAGCTGCTGGTAGCCAAGGTAGTAGGAGAGACTGAACGGGTAGCTTCTGTCGAAGAGACTTGGAGCTGCCATGTGCTGGACATAGATGGCTCCATAATAGACCCATTGTAGGACACAGCAGAGCCCATCAGCCAATTTGGTGGCACCTATGTGAAAACAGGAAAGGGCAGAAACAACCACAACAGAGAGAACATGACAGAGGAATTGGAGCTGCTCTGTGGTAGAGCAGGTACTGCCCTGAAGGCACTGCAGCCTGTGCAGGATAGGGCATAGGAAAAGAGTGGGAAGGAAGGAGCAGCAGAAGGTAGAGTGAGAAACCAAGGAGTGGCAGTGGCAGCACCACTAAGCACTGACCCTGCCATCTTGTAGTCCTCTTTGTATGCTGAGAGGGCTGGGTGTAAATTGTGGCAATAGCAGGGGAGGGGAAGTGTTTGGAATGAAGAAATGGAGATTAGGAATGGGGGGAGGAAGGGTGTTTGAAGTGAAATGAGTCTGGCAAAGGAGAAGGAATTTTTCCCGAAGTCACCTTTAAAGGTCACCTTTTGTTTCACGGTATTTAAATTTAGGTTTTGTTGATTGGCAATAAATGGTCTTAAATCTCCTAAACAGAGTCTGTTTTGCCTGCAACAGTAACTGACAAGTGATTTCGCTGATTTTGACCCATGAGTTTTCTCACCCTTGTTCCTCCTGTTTTTTCTGTTGTCTTGTGGTGAGTGAACAAACTTCTGGATAGGGTTTGGTTGCTAGCCAGGGTCAGCCCACAACACCCAAACTTATTAAATGGAACTAAACACAATTGTAATCCAAATCAAAATAAATGTCAGTTGGTGCTCTATCCTTGGCTGTTTTCTGAACTGTTTCACTGGGCAGATTGCAATCTAAGATTTCCTTGGCCTTTAAAAGAAAAAACAATCATGTTTTCCCCTATCCCTGAAGGAAGTTGTCTTAGAGGTGTGATGGCTGCCAGTGTCTGGGCTATTTGTAATTACAGTGGCCTCCTAAGGGCACGAATAATAGCTCTGTTGCACCTGGGACCAAAATCAGAAATATAGTTTTACTTATAATCTTGTGTGGCTGTGAAGATATTTGCTTGGAGATTGCTTTCACAATGCATGTACAATCTACGAGGACAGGATAAAATAAAATCTATTTAATTGAATTAAACTGAATACGATGAGGTAGCGGTGCGCACATAGCCTTTGTTTACTCTTTTGATTGAGCTTCTGTAAATTCCTCATTTCTGTGGTTCCCCTCTCTAATACAAACACCAGTAGATTCCCTCTAGGGGGATAATTGTCCTTTAGAAACACAAAACTCAAGATTAATATTGATAAAATGATATGTTAAAGTTGGATATTTCTGCTTTCTGCAAAGAGTGAAAGGTGATTGCTGACAGGAGCAAACTTCCAGAAAGATATCATAAAAGTTAAAGAAATTTCACAAATTGTC
>BJBW01002167.1:0-44090 GCA_004320125.1 Scolopax mira | reverse complement strand
TTTTTTTTTTTTTAAGAAATTTGTTTTGAAACTAAAACTAGAATTTCAGAGACTTTTCTAAGAAGGAATTGTGTGTGGAAGAAATGCATAACCTTAAGAATATTATTCTGCATTCAATTATTCTCAATAATGAATGGTTATCATAATAGAAAATACCCGGGGTGGCACAGCAGAACTTCATCGTGTCTTTCCCAGCTTACATGTGCTGCTTCTAGCATTGTTTTTTGCCTGTAACTTATTCGATGAATATTTTTCACTGAATGCATAAATGCATAAGTATACCTTTGCTGTTATTAACATACAGCATTTTGATTATTTTTTTTCTATAAATTGTTACAGCACCTATCTTAAACAGTTTCTGGGAATTAAGTGCTAGGAAAAGATAAGGAATGTTTGTTGCAGGTGCTGTGTGTTCTTATGTGGCTGGCGTTACTATTTGGCATAAGTACATAAAAAGTTAAAAATAAGTATCTGGCATATTTGACTTATCAAATTCAGATTAATCTCATCTCTTTTGACCTTCCAGGGTTATGTGAATTGTATATTATTATAGATGAAGCACTTGTTGAACAAATGCTTTAGTTCAGCGAACTGAGACAAGTATTTCTTCTGCATTAGGAATGCACAATTTACCTTTTAACTTTGAGCAGCATGAGCCTTTCAAATAGTGCAAAGAACACTGCCAGAGCTATTTGCCTGAATAGACTTCTGTATCTCTCTCTTTTGCACATGATGTGGCCAAAGGCAGAGGCATTGTTCTAGTTTTCAAACTGCCAGCTGGGAAACTCCTACTTTGAAACTGGGGCAGTTTTGGGTGCTAAGTGGGGTACAGATGCAAAAATAATGGTGATGAAAAGCAAATTGGCAAGTGTGAAGCTTTTATTGGTTTTTGGCAGTAGTATCTTCCAAAATCAGTAGATGAAACTACTTTTTTTAAAATTATTTTTTTCAAATAGTAGTGTTAGGAGAAAGAAATTTTAGTAAAACAGAAGATGGGAAATAAGAAGTCATATCGCTTACCCTAAAAATATACTGAAATTAGAGTTTTATGGAGTTGCTGCAGAAGTGTTTATTTTCTAGCAACAGGTCTTTCTTGAGCTGCATCTATCCATGAAATTTATGCATCAGAAGAGAGTTGTTCTCCAGGAGAATGTCTTTGGAAGTCCGAATTAGCGGTATTGATCGCATTTCCCTTTTCCAGTTTGCTGTTACCACTTTAAAGAGTTAGAGTGTGCTTCTGCAGCACGTCAATAGCAAAAGGAAAGCCAAGGGAACTGTGGCTTTAGTGCTTAGTGAGACAGGAGATCTCATAGCGAAGGCTACAGCAAAGAATGAGAGCTGTGTTTGTTGCTTTCACTGAGAGCTGGGTTTGTTTAGCCTTAAGCAAAGGAGGAGACTCAAGGGAGACCTCCTAAAGGTGTTGGAGGGTGGCCTCAAAGTGACATCTGTGAGCACCCTCAGCATTGCTGTCTTTAACTAGCAAATTGGAGAATGTTTGGAAGGCAGACTCCACTCAGAGTCTCCTCATAGACTGTAGCAAGGGGAAATTAAAATTTGATTAACTACTTTCACTTTGAAGGTGGTCAAACACTGGAACGTGTGCCTAGAGAAGTTGTGGGATCTCCATTCTTGGATACATTCAGAAGTCACTGGACAAGGCATTGAGCAACCTCAGAGAAATCAGCCCTTTTCAAAGTCTGATTATGATGAGGTGGTATAGAGAGGTCCCTTCTGAGCTAAATTTTTCTGTGATTCTCTCACTTGTCAAACAAGACTTCCCTTTACAAAGGCTATGTTGACTGGTTTGTTGTGTATACTTTTTATGTGTCTGCCACTTCTTTTACATATTATTGTTACAGTAATAAATATAGGAGCCATTCTAGAAGTTATCATTGCATCTGCCACCTTCCAGGCCTCATATCTGAGGTGATTTTAGAACAGATGTTACATACAGCAATTAGCGGTTCACTGGTTCACCCTTGAGTTAATTTAGTAGTTCCTGGATAAAGGATGTTTGTTCCTTGTGAGCTGTCATTCCTTTTTCCATTAGTTGTACAATTCTAATGAGTTTGAGAATGTTCCTCTAGCTGGTCAGCCTGAATGCCCCTCCCAGACTACTTTACATGGGAAACTGTCCACTGAATACAAATGCTAATAACTCATTTAGATTCTCAGCAGTTGCCTTGTTGTCTTTGCATGTTCCTGTTGTGCTGATTCTTTCATTCTCCAAAGTCTCTAGGAAGGGTCCTGCTCTGGATGTATTTGAGGGAAAACTTATTACTCATTTTCATGTGTTTTGCTAGATGTGCCTTCTTGGCCAGTATTCTTTGTGGTTTTTTTTTTTTACATTGACCTTGTCAGAATTTATTATCCTTTCTCTTTTCTCCATTTGGAGATAATCTTAGCTTCTTCAATGATTCTCTTGTAGTAATGGCTCTTTAGCCCTGCTGGCTTGCTTTTATTTCAGTCTTTATTGCTTCCCTTCATCTCTGCTTTCCAAGGTGTTCGTTTGCTGCCTGCTCCCTAGTGATTAAACCCTGATCTGCTTTTGGATTCTTCTCTTGAATCTCAGTCTTGCAAGTGATAAATGGACACTGTGCTGCCTGCACAGTAGTTATGAGCTGGAAGCAGACATTTAAGTTACTTTGTTTCTTTAGCAGTTATCCCTTGTAGTCTCAGCTACTTCTACTCAGCTAATTCTTCTACAGTAATTTTTCTTTCTCTCTTAATGAAACTGTTCTCTTGCCTCTCCTCTGCCTGCTAGCCAAATGAATGTCAGTTATTTTTTTTCCTGTCATATATTTTGTATTAAACGAAAAGAGTACACTTTCACTAAAATAGAGAATTTTATATGCTGCGTGTTCTCTTGCCTGGAATTTACAAGTTAATTGTTCCAAATTAGTGTAATAGAGCTGAACATAATATCTCTGGGATTAGAAAGAGCCCAGGCTCTAGTTAATGTGTTCAAAGATCTCCTTATGCTGAGAGTTAAGAAATTCCCATGGATTCATACTTCGAGTACAAGATTTCATGCTGATGCATGCTGATTAAGAATCAGATAGGAGGGAAATCCTCTGTCTATCATTCATTAAAGTGTTGGAAGACTGAGTGGTTCTTCCACTAGTAATTTCTAAAAGCAGTGAAGAGTTGAATCCAACCCCAAGTGCCAGGACACAGGATTTCCAATGCCAATAACCTCATTCTCACCTGGTATACACCATGCAGAGAACAAAGCCACCAGTCAGTATTTATTCAACCCGAAATCGATCAGACACAGTACCAGGCGGTGGAAGCAGATTGGAAGATCTTGTTCCTGGCACGACAGACTTGTGCCAAGTGCCTTATACCAGCTGAGCAGGTAAAATTTCTCAGCTTGCAAACATTATTCTTTCTGATCCAGTCTTCTCCACAGATTAAACCTGAAAAAAAACCCTCTGATTTTTACCAACCTCACTGAAGGGAATAATTAATATTTTGGTACAGGTGGAATTGAGTGATTATTCTTACTTTGAAGCCAAGAATGTATTCTGTCAAGAAGGGTGATTTCTTCTGTTGAGAAGAAAGTTGAGTGAGGATTCACTGCTTTGGAAAATGCCTGTGCCTAGGCCTGGATTCCAGGTTATAAATCATGCCTGGAAATTTAAGGAAAGATGCTTTCAGACCTCCAAAGTACTGAAAGTTGGTTTAGAACCATCAGAATGGCAAAATAGATGAAAAGCTGCAGTTTATATGCTCAAATTCTATATAATAGTTAGTTTTATAACATTATTCCTACATAACCATTATTACAATTTTTGGTTCTTGGTTTTGTTGTATAGAATTCTAGATTTCCTAAACTAAGTGAACATAAGTAAATGAAACTGTGCTCTTATTGAGTATTTAATCTTCAAAGCACATTAAAAATATTGATTAATCCTCGACAAAATGCCTGTGAGGATTGTACATAAACATGATCATCCTTTCACCAGATGGTAAGTGCAGTTAACATTTTTCCAGTAGTGCTGGAGAAAATAACTTTTGTTTCCAGAAGACCATCCAGTTCTGTTAATTTGTTTTTATAGCGAAACCCTACAATTACTGAGATAGCTATGAAGTGGAAAAAACGTTCTGGATTTTAATAGGCAGTTATGTCTCCATACTTCCAACTTTGTTTCAAATTTGTTTAATGTGCTGCTCTTAATTCAAGATGATTTATTTTAAACTTCAGAGGAGCATAGTTTTGGTCATGGATGAGCTAGTAGCAATCCAATTGCTAGTTTTCTGAACGTGGGCTGTTGTTCATCTGTACTGAATCACACTCCTTGATACATGATTTAATAAAACAGTAGTAGTGTTTGACCCGCTTTGAATTTAACTTTGAATTAAAGGTGTAGCTTAAAATTCATTGTGATTAAGTATCAGAGGTTGGAAAGTTTTTAGCATTTAAAATTAAAAACATTCTTCAATATTCATTCTTTGTATGAGTTTAAATAATTTGAAAATTAACTTTGAATTATGTAATTTTCATATTTGAAAGTTGCTAGCTAATCTGCGATTGGGCTATATATTCTTTCATTTTTATATTGCTTTAAGTCAGGGTCATCAGCATATTTCTTAAATGTGAACAGAAATTTCGAGATTGATTTATGTTGTATCTGACTGCATATTAAGTAGTAATACGCTAATAAAGATTCATCTTGTTCTGTATGGTAATGACAACTATGATAAAGTGATTAAGGGAACAGTACATGGTCGTATAGTTCTTGTTCTGAACCTCTTGTTCAGAAACTCTTTAATAAGACCTAGTCATTTAATCTACCGAACGTCTTCTGTCAGTGTTAAATATAGCTAATAATAACTGATACCTAGGTTAAATTGCTCTGTACCTATTGGGGAAAGGCCTCTGGTAACTAGAGCTCTGCATACTACTGCTCTGGTAACTAGAGCATCCCTGAGAACCAAGCTGTTGTTTTACATTCGTTCCTGCAGTTTGAGTCCTTGAGCTCTACTGGAGCGGTGTGTAATCACAGCTGCTTTAGCTGCACTGTTGTTCCCAGGTTGTGTCAGGTCTGTTTATCCCTTTATGTTCCTCTCCTGCTACTCAGCATCAAAAAAGGATGGGAATCTGGTTCTGTTACCTTTACTTAGTCCTGTGCTTGTAATGTGTTGCTAGATCACGTGTTTCATTTCTGCTGCAGAGTGAGGTATAAGAAAATGAAGCGCCCTGTCAAATGTATCCTGTTCTCAATGGGCAGATGATCTTTCAGTATTATGAAAAGGTGGCCATTTTTGGACAAGATTGTAGGTTGCTCTGAAGTGTCAGATGTAAGTGGAAAATCAATGACTATAAGCTGATGCTTGAAGGCTCTCATCTCTCTTGGTTGTACAGACTGGGAGCGTGGCATGGAAGAATATCCATCCTGTTAAATACAGACTGACAGTAGTATCAAGGTTACTTAATTTGCTACTAAACATATCAAAGTTCATATGCATTTGTTGTTGCTGTCGTTTTCTGTTGCAAGTATTTTACTGGGAAATGTTGGATAAAATTGGTATTGGATAGCTTGCTATGATGATAAATTAAAACAAGGAAATGCAGAATTACTCTGCCATGGACTGTAGTGACTGGTGTGATTTTTTTTAAAAATCTCTCCTTCAGAGAATGTTCACCTTTCTTCAGTACATTTTTACTGTATAATCAGTTATCACTCCACTGACAAGTATTAGTCATGTAGTGACTTATCATAGGCTGACAAGTGCCAAAATTCATCCTCGCATTTGTGATACTGAAGCAAACAGATAGTTGGCTTCAATGGCTGAAATACTGTATGACACGTTATTCTGACCCACAGCTTGACACGGAAATTGTTTTTAGTCATTCAATTTCAAGTCAACGTGTAGTTGTAAATGTGATTCTTGGTGCAATTTCCTTGCATTAGCTTTTGTGTTTTAAAGCAACAACAAAAGCATAATCAGATTCTGCATGATTATGCTAAGGGCATGTTTAAAGAGTTTATCTGTTTTGTTTCAAAGCAAAAAGCACCCTGGACTAAGTAAAGTAAGATAATTTTACTTTTTTTCAGTGAATTATGTGTAAGCATAATTCAATGTACAAATGTATATTAACAGTTTGGGAAGATGCCAGCCATTAACTGTATATAGCTTACTTATATAACTTACTGTACTTAAAAGACTAACATATAAGACATACAGAATGCTCCCCCAGCAGATATATACACTGTCAGAATGCAAAAGGGCAGTTTTCAAATTCATTACCTATTATTTAAACTATTCTGGAGGATTCTTCCATAGTTTCTTTTCTGATCCCTTTAGAGATGACAAAATGAACATGATAACCTTTTTTAGTTATGACTTGAAGTGAAGAAATAGATTAATCACTTTTCTGCTATTAATAGTTAAAACTTTAGGTTTTGTAGGGTGGCTGTCAAACGTTGCTCGGTGTATTTGTAGATATTGTTTACGACGTAAATTCAGATATTATATAAAATAAAACAAAATGGTTTATGCTCAAATTGTACCTTGTTTTCTGCCATTGTAATTTCACTTCACAGTTACATTCTTGCTTTGGCTGGTGATTATTGCAACTGATTTAAGTCTACATTTGAAGTGGAAAAAGGCTTAAATTATGAATATTTTTTTAGCATCTTCCACAGCTCCATAGGTGACTTCACTCCTTGGACTAAAGTTAGAATATAAAACTAAGAGAGAGATTCATTTCCTGAAGGTCGGGGAGCAGTGTGTGCCTAGAGGGCCATAACACATACCTCTGTAATAGCTTTTTGAGCACAGCCTAATAAAGGAAAAAATTGCTGTGAGGCTCTTATGCCAAGAACCTCCAGTTTACTAAACATAAATAGGCATTTTGCCTGTTGAAGTACAGCAGCAGAGAGTAAACTCTTTACTTAGTACGAACAAAGGGTTCTAGCCTGGTGGAACTGTTCCTTGGGTGGTGTAATGGCTTTGGGAGTCAGTGAATTTCCACATCTGAGGGTTTTTAAAAAACATTAAGAAGTATCATCTCTGAAAGAGCTGCCATTAACTCTTTTGGGACTGTGTTGGCTGAAAAATTAATCAACATAAGGACATACAGTATGATAGCATAGGAACACGTATTTAGATAATAGATAATTTTTTTTCATCTTAGAAGTATTTGCCTGTTAATGGAATCTTCTTTTCTTTTTGCTTGAAAGCACATTCTACTGGTTTTATGTCCGTGGGATTTGTCTGTTCGCAGCATGTTTTGTCAGTCAAAGCAGACATCTCTGACAGACATTTATTTTTTTTTATTTTTAATGCTGAAGTGTACAAACCAATTATGGAAATAATTTGGCAAGGAAAGGCTACATAAGAACCTGAGCACCAGGTTTTTGAAATGCATCATCTTGCACCTTTTCTTTGCAGGACCATGCAAAAACAGATGATACAACTAGTTAACTTGTAAAATACAAAACATAATATTCCTCAGTGAGAATAAAAGGAAATACTGGGTGCTTGCGAGACAGGTTCTTTCCTCATGCTTGATCTCTCGTAGTCAATTTTTTAGTGCCTTTCTGGATTGCAGTGAGCTTTTTACGCTTCCTTGATCTTTGGGAAAAATATATCTTTTCAGCATTTCTGAGGTTTATGTTGAGATCCCATTTGTTTTCACTGGAATCTCTTTCTTCTTTTGTGATACAAGCTCATTGCTTGCTCTCGTCTCCACTCTGCACTCCAGAAACATCTCCCCATGTTCTCAGTTACGTTTAAAGACAGAATAAACTTCTCTCTCTTCAGTGTGTTCTACCTCAGCCAGACTGCTTCTTCCAGCTCAATATGGACAGACATTTTTACCCTTTGGAGACTGATTACACCTTCTTTAGACAGACATGTAATATACAGGCATATAGTACAACACATAATATACGTACTGTTGTGCATAGCAATGCATACTCTAAATTTGTGGCATGTACTCTAAATAAACTGTACAAGTCATACATATAATTTCTACTAAACTCAATGTAAAGAATGTACAAATTTTAAATCAGGAAAACTTAGGCATTGGTAAATACATTCTGAAAACTCAAGTGCTGTCCAGATGTTATGTTAATACAAAAACTGTGCTCATTTCAAGAAGGGAATAAGGGAGAATGAATGACAATTCAGTTAAAGTCACAACCTGTATTAAATTTTATTTCCTGGTACTCATTTGGTACATTTTCACATGTTATCTGCTAGCTTCTTGGTTTCAAAATTATATTAAATGTGGTTTATGATATTTTGCAAAAAATATATCTGAGGCATATTAGGTAAGGTATAGTAGGAGATAGAGTCTTCGCTTCTTTTTTTGTATCAAGAAATACATGCAAAATAAAGACTAGAGCAACGTTTTTGCCATTGATAACACTGAATTCCTTGTTAACCTGTCATTGTAGTCATAAACTCAGTTTTTGTCTTTTATAGAAAATTTATTTTAATGCTGGTTACTAAGTAGGTGAATCTGAAGGTGGGTTGTTTTTTTTTTAAGGCTTTTTTGACATCGTTGTATTGGATAGAAGAATCTATTTCTTCTGCACACTGGGGAGTGAGGGCTCAAGAAAGCAGAGAATGCTGGTGCCTTGTGGTGTACCAGAATGATAGCTAAGCATCTGCAGCACTTCTTTATTTATTTACCCAGAGACTTGCTTGTTGATTACAAGGAAATAAAGAAAAATTAAACTACTTGCTCCAGTAGAGCAGTTAATGTACTGCAGAGTGTAATGGTTTACTTTTCCCCTTTTCCAGAAGGCTGTTTGTCTTTCTCTTTCAGATACCTTATTTTAATTTGCTGTAAAGCAAAATTAAGCGAGAGCGTTACTTCAATAGTCAGTAGTGTTCTTATGGAATGCTCTGTAAGTGTGTAGCAGGTTATTAAGCTTGGAGCATTGCTGATTTTGATGGCTGTTTAACTCAGCAAATCAGCTTTAGTGCATAAATCCTCAGGGTGTGTATACCCCTTATCACAAGTCAGGAGTGGAATAAACAAGAACTTAGTACAATAATTTATTGAATTCAAACACTTTTCATAGAGCATGGAAAAACTGTGATGATGAAGTCCCTTCAGAACATTTCTGCCACATTTTTGCTCATTATTTATAATTATGAAATGGGTCCACTAGGTGCCATTTTAAAATATCAGTATCTGCCACCACAAGTGTTTACAGTAATTTTAATGCCTTACTGCATTTAAATAGTTGAATGCAGGAGAGGAAGAATTACATTCACAATCATTCACACAGAAATAGTGCACAATGAAACTGGAAAAATCAGGTGAGGGGCTGAAGGAAGGAATAAAATCTTGTCTGCTATCTAAAAAATAACTTCAGCCTGTTATGGCACTTTGTTGGTGTGTTTGACGACAAGATATGCTGAGAAAACCTTCCCTGAGTATCAGTAACTTTTATGAAATATTATTTTAGAGGAAATCCACTTCCTTATTTCTCTTTCGTTTGACCAAGACCTTAATGATGGGTGGCTTGAATAACTGTATTTCTTTCAATTCAGTATAACAGAAGTGGAATCATGAGTATACTTCATGTTTTTAATCCCACTAGCCTTATTTTCCTCAGAAACTGGCAACTGGTGGTGTAGCTGTAAGGGAGGTTTCACAGCATTTAAGCCAGTCAGCCCTGTAATGATCTCATTCTTTCCTCCCATGGTATTCCTCCCTATATTCCATGGTGAAATGGTTCAGAGAGCTAAACTGGTTGATAAATACTTATTTTAGGGTTGGTTTGCGTTTTTCTGTTTGGTGGGTTTGCTTGGTGGTTGGTTTTGGAGTGTTGTTTTGTGGTTGTGTGGGGTTTTTTGTTTTTTGGTTTTTTTTTTTTTAGTTTTGCATTGGTTTTATTCTGGTTTATCTTATAAATCTGCTTTGAAAGAACTCGGATAAATGTCAGCGCCTTCTCAAAGAAGCAACATCTAAAAGGTGGGAATTATGAAAACTGTCGTAACTTCATCCTTTAAGCTACATTATGGGGATAAAACTGTTGTGAAACTGTGGGGTTTAAAAATTATCATCTTGACCGATTACTTCTCACAAATAAATGTATATGTTTCCTCATCCAGAACTAAACTTTTAAATTGAGAGAAAACCCTCTTCTTGACTAGTTTTCCAGTTGCAGGAGGTGCTTACTAATATCCACTTTGAAGTTAATGTGTGATTTATTTCTTATTAATTCCTTGGATCATAGGGAAAAACTGTCCACAACAAAGCAGAGTGCTTTATCCCTTTTTATTTTTCCTCTTAAATGTACTATACATGTTATAATATAATATATATTATTGACTGCTATTTCAATATATGTTGCAAAGAATAATAATAGAAATGCTTTGGTATTTTCATTGTTTTAATGATTTATATGTAGTTGGCAATAGGCAGATTTATTTATTTATTTATTTTGCAATTTAGTTCACTTCAGTTCCTTTGTAGATTCACAGATTTTGTGGCCATACTGAAATATTATGTTCACGTATTCTGCTCTCATGCATGCTACAGAAAAACTAATTTTATTTAGTAATTTGAGCGACCTGCTCTAGTGGAAGATGTCCCTGCCCATGGCAGGGAGGTTGGAACTCGATGATCTTTAAGGTCCTTTCCAACTCAAACGATTCTATGATAATTTAGTAAGCCTAACTTCGCTGGAGGTATGGTGTGTGTGTTTTAGGTGACACATACTTGTCACCTGCCCAGGTATAGATTCCTCTTGAACCTTACTGGAAAGCTTCTCTGGATGGTGAATTGTCTCCGTTAAGTAACTATGGATTAATGTTTTTCACGGGGGTGCTGTAATTTTATGTAATGGTTCATTTTTTCAAGACATTATTGAGGATTAAAACAGATGCTGTCCAAGTTACAAATGAAATTAATGTTTGTAAAGAGCATTATCCATTTCTTCTAAAACTCTTGAGTACACATTATCTGTTCATGAAATGTTTAATAGTGTTCATGAATATACTCTCTGATTATTCATGTAAGAAGGAATTTACTGCTACCTAATCTTAATTTTTTTTTATTACTCTTGCATTCTGAAGAAGTCTGGAAACTGCTGTGACTCTTGTGACTGCCTCTCTTTATTGCCCTCTTGCCCACTGGTTATATCAATCCTTCCTAAGCAGTTAAATAGGTGCTTGATGCTCCCTGACCAGCAGTTGTAGGCAAGATGTTTAGGTTTCTTTATAATGTTCCATTTCTGACTTTTCTGAATAATATCTGGTGCAATGCCCAGTGCAGCACTAAGAAAAGAAACAATTAATACTTAGAAAATCAAACTCTGTCTTAAATCAATAACTCTCTGTTGGGTCACTTGATAAGGCTGGGACATTTTTATGAGAAAATATCAGTGTCTATGGGCATATTAACATTTATAAAAGAAAGACAATAAAAATACTTTTATATAAACAATTTGTTTTAAAAGGTTGCCCGGAGATAGTGATCTGCCTCTTCAGTATTTTCTCTAGCAGCACCTTCAGAAAGCTGTATAATTCAAGAACACTAAGATTTAATTTTAGGACACAAACATGACAAAAAGAGGCCAACATGAAAGATCTTTGAACATGCTTCAGCAATGATGCATTATCAATTGTCACTATTCATTATTTTCCAGGAGCACACAGACACTATAGAACACAAATTTTGTCAGCATTTTTCTTTGATTCTGCTTGCTTTATCTTCCTCTGTCTATTCTGGGGTAGGATATTTCATGTTTTTGCTGTTTGTGTATTTAGTATCTTTTTTTTACAAGTTGCTGTGTTAAACAATATTATTATTATTAGTGCTGACATTTCAGTGGAAGTCATAATGATTTGTGTAGAGAGAAAGGACCTATGTATGCTACAAGTTACATCTGCTTGTTTAAATTAAAAATTATAGTGTAGGTGAGACTTAATCAACCTATATTAACAGGATGATATTCTTGGTCATCTGGAATTCCAGAAACACAGCTAGGTTCTAGAAACTTATTACATATTGCTTACAATGCCATGGCTACATTAAGTGTATTTTCACTTACCTGAGCAATCTGACTGGAAGGTATACAGATATTATATATACATATATATACATATATACATGTATATTTCACTAATCTGAGCAATCTTACTGATCCAGGTATATAGAGATGTAAATATATCAGGGAGTGTAGTGATAGGATGAGGGGTAATGGTTTTAAACCAAAAGAGGACAGATTTAGATTAGATACTAGGAAGAAATTCTTTACTTTGGGGGTGGTGATGCACTGGAACAGGTTGCCCAGAGAAGCTGTGGATGCCCCATCCCTGGAGGTGTTCAAGGCCAGGTTGGATGGGGTTTTGAGCAACCTGCTCTAGTGGGAGGTGTCCCTGCTGGTGGCAGGGGGGTTGGAACAAGATGATCTTTAAGGTCCCTTCCAGCTCTAACTGTTCTGTGAGTCTATGATATGTAATTATCATGTTTGTCTGCTGTAATTATCATGTGAGTCTGCTTGACTAGGATTTGCAGAAACCGTTTTTGCTGTTTTAACATCTGCTGAATAGCTGTATCAGTTAGATGGCTTATAGTTTTCATGTTTTCAGGTAATTATTCAAAGATTTAAAACACAGTTCACTCCTTATCCATGTACCTCAGGGTTGTTAGGATCTTAGCATACCTTCTGCTCCTATGCTGGGGTCTCTGGCCTGTTAAGTTTGAGCTTAACAGGAGGAATAGTGTGGGGAAGGCACTTGGTCCCCCTTGCTACCATGTCTGTCCATTAAGCAAACTTCAGTCTCAAACAAGTCTCTTGCTCTGAACTTGTAAATGTGCAGTTTCTAAGCCATTAGAACATTTCATGTTTCATGAAACATGTTTCCTGAGGGCTCAGAATATATATTACTAAACTATTAATGTTGCAAGTTAATGAAACACACCACTTTTTTGTGACTGGTGTCATATGCTAGACCTATCTGGATCTTGCAGGCGCATTTTTAATTCGGTTACTGAATTTTAATGGAGATAGGTTAAATACTTAGTGCTACACTGGCATGCCCATCTGCTTGATGGAATATGGTTACAAAACCAGGCCCAAAGATTTTTCAGGAGTTATACTATTAAGTAAGGACCCAAAACAAATAGTATCTAAGCAGAATTAGGGTCATCTGGTATTTATTTTGGGATGTTTACTAGATCATTTGTAAAGATTAAAGCTTTTCATATTGCTAATTTAAAGTTTGGAGATATGCTTTTCTTTCAGTTTTTGAGAGTGTTTTGTTTGTGGCTTTTGTTGTTTGGTTGGGATTTATTTTTTTAAAACAATAGAATCAAGTCAGTGAGAGAAAACACCAGTAAACTTTGTTTTACTATCTGTTTGCAGTTTACTGCAAGACTGTACTCTGCTTAAGGAACAAAAATCTCCCAGTACTACTGGACGTTTACTTCATGTACTTAAGACTTTATTGGATGTTGTAGGCCCTGTTTCAAAGACCAATCTCAGGTCTTCAGAGTATTCTTAGTTCTTTGCCAAGGCCACCTCTTCTGCATAATTTTTAGATGATGTATTTTTTTCTTAGCTAATAACCACTAAATCCTCTATTTATGTTTGGATTAAGATGAATCTCACTAGTGCTGGGCAATTAAAGAAAGACTTTAAAAAGTAAAGTTGGCCTACACTACTCTCATTTACGGTCCCAGATTCTGCTCTCATTTACTAATCATGAATATTACTTATCGTGCCTCTGTTTGAGTCCTGTATCTGTAGCATTGCTTGTTTGTTTCATTGCTCAGCCTAGAGAAGTCAATTCTAAAACCAAATATGCCGAACTTTTTAAGGATATCCTCTTACAAACTCTTCTTTTTCACCAAAAATTCTAATAAAAGTTTGCATTTGTTTTGATTTTTAGAAATAATATATTTCTAATATTGTTTGATTTTTAGAAATAATATATTTCTAATATTGTTATAAAGAGCATTAACTGAAGCTTGTCATGACATAGCCTCTTTAATTATTAATAATTACCTGTCATGAAAAGAAGTGCTACAAAGGAGGAAAAATAACAGTAAAACTGCTGGGTAGCTTGACTTGAGGATAAAATATCTGCAATGAGTTCTGTAACTTGCTAAAAACTAAGTATTGAAGAATTTAGGGATGGGGAAAAAAGCTTTACCATTATTCAAATCTAGATTGAAAAAGCTAAATAGAAGAGGGCTGTGGGAGGTGTCAGGAGGGAGGAGGAATATCACTGTGCTCTAATAGATTATAATAGAGTTGCAAGGTCATGGTAAGAGAAAGAGAAGCGAGTTAAGTAGATATTCAGGTGAAAATTGGACAAATGTATATTTGTTCAGTTGGTGAAGCCACAGTTTATGTAATTTCATTCATTTTAATGACATGGTTCAAGAAATTATAATTAGCACTGGTAGTTTAAAGAGAAAGAGATAATATACTGATTGTGGAACTAGCAGTTCTACCATCTCTTTCCAGGAGTATATATTTTCTTAAACTTTTGCATGTTATATTTTTGTTATTCTTAGCCTCTATTCCTTATTTACAAATTCTTTTGCCTTTTAAAATATGCAGCAACTAAAGTTTAGATTAAACCTGGGCAATTTTTGCTGTATTGCTTCATAGTCCTTTCTAAAACAATTCTTAGATTTTCTTGCATTTTCTTCATTAACATAATATGTGATAAGTATTTAAAAATGGGTTGTTTTTCTAATGTGGTTCTCTTCACTTTATATTGACTGCACTAATTAATCTCCAGCTTTCTTTCACATGCTCTGTTGATGTACTGTTAGTTGGTAAATGTGTAAATATATATGCTATATATGCAAAAGCTCTGTGACATCTTTAGTGTAATGCTTTGTCAGAGTTTCTAAGAATAGTCAGACATGACACATGATTTTTATTGTTATTTTTGCTAGGTTATTGTATCCACTTATTTCCCCATAATTGGATAATTAAAAAACATAAAGGGAATAGAGTTCATAGGAAGAAAAACATAAAACTATAGCCGTAACTTGTATTAAAAATGTATAGCTGAAAAATAATTAGCATTAACTAGAATGTAAAAGGAAGGGGAGGAACAGAACATGAGGTACCTCATGATGCACTGAATCATAGAATCATACAATGGTTTCGGTTGGAAGGGACCTTAAAGATTGAGTTCCAACCCCCCTGCCATGGGCAGGGGCATCTCCCACTAGAGCAGGTTGCTCAAAGCCCCATCCAGCCTGGACTTCCAGGGATGGCGAATCCATGACTTCCCTGGGCACCCTGTTCCACTATGTCACCACCCTCACTGTAAAGAATTTCTTTCTAATATCTAATCTAAATCTCCCCTCTTCCAATTTAAAAATGTTGCCCCTTGTCCTTTCACTATGCTTCCTGACAGAGTGTCCCTCCCCGTCTCTCCTATAGGCTCCCTTCAGATATTGAAAGGCCATTATAAGGTCTCCCCAGAGCCTTCTCTTCCCAAGGCTGAACAACCCCAGCTCTCTCAGCCTGTCCTCATAGGGGAGGGGCTCCATCCCTCAGATCACCCTTGTGGCCCTCTGCTGGACCCGTTACAACAGGTCCCTGTCCTTCCTGTATTGAGGACTCCAAAGCTGGACACAGAACTCCAGGTGGGGTCCCATGAGCGCAGAGTATAGGGGTAGAATCACCTCCTGTGACTTCTCCTGGCCACACTTCTCTTGATGCAGCCCAGGACATGGTTGGCTCTCTGGGCTGCCAGCACACACTGCTGGCTCATGTTAAGCTTCTCATCCCCCAATACACCCAAGTCCTTCTCCTCAGGGCTGCTTTCTAGGCATTCTTTGCCCAACCTGTATTTGTGCCTAGGATTGCCATATCCCAGGTGCACAACCCCACACTTGGCTGGTTGAATTTCATGCAATTTGCACGAGCCCACCTCTCCAGCCTGTCCAGGTCCCTCTGGATGGCATCTCTGTCCTCCAGCTTATAGATGACACCACTGAGTTTAGTGTCATCAGCAAACTTTCTGAGGGTGCACTCTATCCCACTGTCCATGTCTCCAACAAAGGTGTTGAACAGCACTGGTCCCAGTATGGACCCCTGAGGGACACCACTTGTCACTGCCTGACAATTGGATGTTGAGCCATTGACTACAACCCTTTGAGTGCAGCCAGCCAGCCAGTTCCTTATCCACCAAGTGGTCTATCCATTAAATTCATGACTTTCCAATTTTCAGACCAGGATGTCATGCAGGACATTGTCAAATGCTTTGCACAAGTCCAGGTAGATGGCATCTATTACTATGCCCTTGTCTACCAAGTGTGGCCATAAAAGGTAACAACTAATTCCCGTTACCAACGATTTCAGGTAAATCTCTCATTAAAGTGCTTTTAAATTCCTGAAGTTCTGGCTTAATCAGTTGCATACTTTGCTTTTATTTATTCACCTCTCTCAGAACCCCACTTTCTGAAGGTGACAAACTTTTCTGTGTTTCTAGATTATATTTCTTTTGGTTTATTTTGTTCTGACTTGTTCTTGTGCTACCATTGTCCTTGAGCTTGAAGCTTTTTTTTTCTCTGACTGTTTTTACCCCACAGTGTATTTATAAAGAACACACATACCTGCTCTCAGCCTTTGTTTGATTAGACTCTCAATAGGTTTTCACTCTTCTCTACATTATCTGCTGCTTAATACTAACAGCTCTTTTCTGTTTCACTTCTGGTTTATCATTCTTGAACATGTCTGATCAGAATTCCAGATCAGATCTTCTTAATGCTTTGTGCAATAAAATCAATATTCTGTTTCTTGAAGATGAACCCAGTTTATCTTTTTTAATTGATATTTGGTGTTGGGGAGGGAAGAAAAAGCAAGTCCTGCATTTTAAAGCTGCAATCTCTCTGGCTCCTTGATTACTTATAAGAAGGAAGTGTTTTCAAGAGGTGCTGTTGTACAGAATACCATATATATTTGCCATAGTTGCAGCTATTCTACAAAGTTTGACAAGCATAATTTTGTGAGTATGGCAATGTGTATGAGATACAGGCTTTAGTTCTTTCTACATCTGATCTCAAGTGTTATGTCTGCATTTCTGCATTCACTGGATATATCCGGACATTCACCACTTGGGTCTTAAAAGAAGTTTGTGCTTTGAGAGTGGTATTCCCATGTAATCTGAAGGGTGGTTACATTCAGTGTATCACAAAATTTACATCAACTCTAGAAATTATAACTGTGGATCAAAATTTGCATCCTCCATTGCTTCATCATCTTTGTGACTTCAAGGCATTATCTAATCAAAAACAACTTTCTTCTCCTTTCGCTAAAGTATCTATGGTGCGGTTTTATCAGCTTTGATCTTTGAAGTCTCTAAATTTACTCTTGAAAAGAGTTAATTACCATGTCTTAGCCTTTCATTGTTGAGTCCAAACAGACTAAACATCTTACCTTTAAAGCCTGCTGTGCATCCACTGCTTATGTTTCACAAACTACTACAATGCTTATTTAGTTCCTAAATATAGTGGTGGACTAGAGGATCATGTATTTAAAGCATGAAAATATTTGGTGGCCTTCTAGAGGAGGAAACGTAAATGGAGTTTCCACTCATAAATGGAGTTAAAAAATTAATAATTTATGACAGAAGTACTGGCTTTATTTACGTTGACATTAACTCTACTATTGGGGTAAAATTATATTTCTTCTTCCTATCTTATCCCACAGAATATGTACTTTCACCTCTCAAATCCTACTTTTCCCAGTAGTACAAACAATAAGAGCTTCAAAAAGGAATTTAGTCATTGTGGGTCAGGGAGACAAGTAGGGATAGGATTAAATCTAAAAAAAAAAACCCAGACAAACCAAAACCAACAGGTCAGGCAGAGTTTGTAGACATCTGAGTTGAGAAGTGTAGGTTCTGTGCTGTGTACTTTGTAGCTGTTGAAGTGCTATTAGTCTTGAGTAGTCATTTATCATTTTCCCCACTTATTCGTGTACTTGTATTTTTCCTTGAGTGATTATGACAGGTTAGTTTAGTTTCATTGCAGGGTGTTTTTTTTTGTTTGTTTGTGCTTTTGGTTCTTGTTTTTTGTGTTTTTTTTTTCTTTAATTAGAGAAGGGAGAAGGAACCAGAACTTTCAGGGAGTCTTTCATGTCTTTTCAGTTTAAGGATGGAAACAACTGAAGGCTAACAGAACACGACTGTCCAGATGGTCTCTCCCATGGTGTCTGCAACATCTGTAGATAATCTGTTAGTGTTATTTAATAAAGCCATCCACAAAAAGGTTTTGATTCTTTCTCAGTTGCTCCTACACTGCTGTTGTCATAAATCATTCCTGGAATTAGCTGTCTGAATACTGAAATCATGTTATCTAATGTTTCTGGGAAAGAAGACCATGGAGAAAAGTAATACTTCTGAATTGAGAAAAATATGATAACACCTTTTCACAGTGAAGTCAGAAACAGGTTTAATAAAAAAGCTAGTACTGCAGAACTGGTTTCAGGAATCCTGTGTAGGCCCTTCCTTCACAATTTGCTTTTTCCATCATCCAGAGACACTTTGAACTCTCTAGTCAAGAAACTGACACAATACTAGGAAGGATTTCCTTTATCCAGGCACACACTAAAGCATTCTGCTGAGGAGATAAGAGCAACTAGACTCTAATTGCCTTCATGTTTTAATAGCTATGGTTTTCTTTTCATATATTGCATTGCACATTTGAAATTTGCTATATGTATTTTGATGTTTATTTGATGTACAAATAATATATCAGTTGGCATCTCAGTCACATCTGGCAGATGTTGCTGAATGTTTACAACTGTTCCATTTTCCAGGAAACTTTTGAAGTAAGTGTTTTAGATGTGATGTCCTTTGCAGGAACCAAGCTGGGTTAACATTTTTACTTCTCTTTAGGGTCTTAGATGCTGCTATACACTTTTATATGTCACATACACTTATGCTTAATCAGTCTGAGACTTGCATTGGCTAGAATATGCAAGACACCTTCTGCTGCCCATATAAATAGGGGCCGCTAAAATGTTAATTTCTCAGTCTTTAAAGTATGTATTACTAATAAGATGTCTTGCCTTGCCCTTGATTTACTTCACTACTTCTCCAACACGAGCCACATATAAAATGGCATGTATTTGGGGTTTGTCAAAACAAGTTTTCATATTTATTCATGTTATCACTTCAGTATCATTCACGTCCTGAAATGCTTTTGACATGTGACATATAGTTCATTGGCATACAGCCAAGGAAGACTCTCCATTCTGAGCCTTTACAGATTCTGTTGAAGCAATTATATCTCTATTTTCTCCTTCCACCCTCTCCAGATGATAGATGTTCTGTTTGCAAGCTAGTTTGCCAGAGATTGTTCAAAGCAATGTTTTTGTTACTCTTTTTTTTTTTTAAGTACATTAAAGATAGAAGGCACATAGTAAGGTAGCATACAGAAAATGTTGTGCAGGAACAAAGGTAGAAATATACTAATTACACCTTTTCACTAGCAGAATAATAAAGTGGAAAGCAAGGGAAGTGATTCGAATAAAATGCGTAACACTTCATCTCAGAACAGATCACTACCTGAAAACAGATTACTATGTCACAGTCACAAAAGCTGTTGCTAGGAGTTATATTCAGTAGTATCTCTCCTAAATGTATTTAACAGCTTGATCATAAAATGAAGGGAGAACAGAAGAGTAGAGCTTACTGTGCCCCAAGCAGAACGGCATCCCAGTGTGTGCTCTAATAGACTCAGCGTGGCCGCAATTCAAGATCTACTGGTGATAAAATTTACATTTGCAAAATGTATTTTTCCAGACTACCTTGGTGACAACGCGCCAGAAATAAGAACAGAAGCTTACCTTTATGCAAAACATTGCAAATGGAAAAACAGTTGACCATGAGGTTCTAGAGGGAAGAGTATGAGCTACATGCAGTAACGTGCATCATTTTGTTGTATCAGGTTTGGAAGAGATTAACCTCAGGTGATCATTACTGTATCCTGATGTCAGAAATATCCTGTTTCAATATACCTTCCTTTTATTCTCATCCGGGCAGAATTCCCATACTTCCGCAGATACCAGTGAAGGGTCTGGGAATGAAATCCTGTCTGCTACTAAATAAATATGTTAGAGCTGGAAAACAGTCTTCTCCTTAGATCTCAGACAGAATTAGCAAATTCTTCTTTATTTTGTTCATATACTAATAAAACAGGGAATGTAATATATGCCATTATAATTCCTTCTCAAAACACTTTACAGAATAGGTTGAAACAGAGTTCTGGTTCTGAATGCCTTTATAACTTCAGGACTGTGATCTCAATTGCACAATTTAATCCCAACTGTATAATAATTGTTTCAGTTTAGGAAAACTTACCAGTAAAAGATGGAATGCTTCTAATACTCTCTCATCTTAAGCCTAGTATTTCAGAAGAATACTATGTTTTCCAGTGGCTTTTGACAGAACTTGAAGTTCTGTTACCTTCTTTTATTGTATGGTATCACGCATCCAGTATGCCTAATGCTCTATCTGTTGTCTATCCAGAGCTGTCTATTTAGAGATGGCTGTTTAGGTTTCTATTGCCCGTTTCCATTTATCTTGTCATATTATTTTTATGATGGATAATTTGACAATGAAATAAAAGTAATGAATTTATTCTTATGAAAACTTAAAAAATCTTTAGTTACTGGAGTTCAGTCTCTAATGTATTTTTTTTTCATAGTTACTTTTCAGAATTAGTGACTACAAAACATCTTACATAATAAATAAATTCTCTTAATCAGTCAGATCCCAATTTAGAATTGATTTAATTAACAAAGCTGAATTTTAAGTCATATATTTTGACTTGTCCACTTCATTTGCTATCTTAATTAATTAGCATTGATGTTGTGGTTTTGCTCACTGATTATGGTGCCTTTTGGAAGTTGGCAGCATTTGCATGGTGCTTCTTCAAGCTCTTCAAGTTTTTCCATTAAATTTCATAACTCTCGCAACCAAAGAAGCAGCAAAGTATATATTGTGCATGTAACCTTGCAGCAGATAAACAGGTCTTGTTTGGAGTTAAACTTCTTAAAACAATAGTTGTAGAACAATATTTTTTTTACGTGTGAGTGTGTCCATCCAGTCCCAGTAGGCAAAATCTTCCTATACAGTGACTGACAATCTAGACTCAGCTGAATCAATACTGTCTAGCTTTCCTCGAATGCCTACAGAGTAGTTGGGGCTGAAATTTTATTGTAGAAAATTTTCTTCAGTCTTTGAGTATCATTGCCGTAGTTTCCATACTGAATGAAGAGTAGAGATTGGTAGGAGAGAAATGTATAAGTTAAAACCTTTTCTCCACTAAATATTTATAAAAATAAAATGGCAAATGTACAATGTTTTGAAACATTGGCCCCATTTGTTTTCTCAAATATTGTCCCACTTGCTGATATCTCAAATATTCTTAGCAAAATTACCGCTTGCTAATGTACCATTTTGTACCCTGTTCCTGATTCTACGTATAAGTCAGCATAGGTAGCATTATTTTAGTTTTCTTTCTTTTCTTCTTTCCCCTTTCCCCAAATTGCATTTGCATTTGAGGGTTTTGAATAACTGAACTGTTTTATACAACACTTATGATGAAAAATATTAACACGTGTACCCCCACTTTTTCAAACCAATGTCTTATTCCGTTGCCATTTTTATTTAATTTCTTTCTATCTCTATCTTTGCTGATAAAATGCTTATGCTAGATATATCTTATATGCAAAGGTTCTGGTTTTATTGAATAAATGTTTAACAGTGTAAGGAAACTAAAAAAAAAAAAAAGCTCACCTTTCCTGTTCAGCATAGGTGTTAAGCTGATTTTTCATATTTCAAAGCCAGATATAGTGTCAAGTTCATTCAACCAGGACAGTGCTTGTGTATCAATCCAAGACTCCTTCACACTCATGCAGCAAATGAGAAGAGACATTCAGACAGATTTAAAGTATTCTCTGCCACTGAATTTTTAATACCAGATACTCGAATCCCACTCACCACCCACAAGATAGGTGAGGAATCACACAATCCTCACCTGTCTTTGTAATTCTAAAAGGCAAACACAAATGTGTTAATCTTCTGGAACGATTTTCTTCATGCAGTTGTTGTGACCTCATTCAACACAGCCTGCAAAGGACAGTTGTGGTTCGGCATTTTCAAGGTATTCTGTAGGTCTTAGCCATGAGGTTTAAAACTTTTACTGTCTTAAGGAAAAACCTGGTGAAAAATTAATGACATTTTTCTTCTGGGAGTTTCATAGTAGTTTCAGGTGAATGGGTATTCATATCTACAGAAAGGAAGAAAAAGAACAATGTCACAGTCTGTATATTGGTCACCACTGGACTGGCACCACATTGGGCCCCACATCGTCCAGGTTTACACTCTCACTTCAATTACCTGTATGTATTTTGTGCCTTTTGCTATCAGTTAGTTTTGTAAAATGTGAATTTTATTCTGCAAAAAAATAGACTAAATAGACTGTGATCTCCATGCTTATGCAGACCACTGAACAGCCTTCCAAAAATTTTCATTTTCTCTCAGTCCTGTTCCAAATAATACTTTGATTACTTGTCTATATCACTGGCAAGAAGTGGAGCCATTCAGTTTGGGTTTTTTTGTTTGTTTGTTTTGGTGGGTTTTTTTTAACCTTTTGTAAAATTGCAGGCTGCATGAGTCCTAAGAGGACTTTAATTCATCCTTAGTACCAGTAAGGTATAGAGTATGCTAAATTGCATGATAGAGGCTTCCTATTTAGATTTGAACTGTATTCTCCTCAAAACTAGACATATAGATTTCTGCTTAATTAACTATCTTCCCCTGAGTTAGAAAGTGTGCTAAGGAATTCATTTTAGAAAAAGGACAGCAGTTGTCTTTTCTTTAATTTTGGTAAAGAATTGTCAGTTTAAATTTCCATATTTTGGTATTTACAGTTGTGCGGTATTTCATGAATTATTCCATTTATATCTATCTGCAAGTCCTCCACTGTTCTTTGAGATTACTTGTGAAGATTTCTTTCCTTTTGAATTTAACATGCAACCTACCATCAGAGTACAAAAGCAGAGCTGAAAATAATTGCAAGTTTAAAAAACAAGCAAGAGAAGGTCAGTAATTGCAGAGCAGACACTGCAACTACTGTCTGACCTTTGAGAGACTGCACAGTTTTTATTGCTTGAAGGTCTTACTGGCAGCAGTGAGTGTCAGTAGAGTAAATCATTACCACTTCTTTTATTCTTGCTATTATCATTACCATCACTACAGTCTTAATCTAAGCATGGATTGCAGAACAATATCATTTTGGGACCAGGTGCTAGCTGAGGGAAAAGCTTTAATACATTTAAGAAAAAGAGCTTATATTCTTTGCCTGATAATCTTGTTTGTTCCTTTGTGATCAAATAATAATAATAAAAAAATCTTATCTCATGATTTCACAGTCATAAAATTAAGAAGTTACCAGTGATAGCAAACCTAAGATAGGCCTCGTATTCTGTAGTAGCTTAATATCTGCAAATAAACTTCTTAGTGACCAAAAATATGCATCGGAGAGCAAATTACTAAATTTACAATTCTTCCCCCTTTTTCATCATTCTTTTCTTAGTTTTGGGGGTAATCTTTTGAAGATCTCTTTACTCATGCTGGGCCAACTCTAAGGCATCTATCTGGGATGTAAATCTTACTTGTTTTTCTTGCTTTTTAAGACCAAGCAGTTCTGTTCTTACTAGTACAGTCTCATACACTTTCATACAGTTGTAATAGCAGATCTTGGTTCATCCAAATCAAAACGTGATTAAAGTATGTGATTTAGGGTTTATGGAAACCCATTCAAAGTGTTTTGGTCATCTTTACCCAACTGATAATCACAGGCATTTGAATGTGTTTTGAAAAGTTCATCCTTGTAAAATAAATAAAAATAAACATGTAAATTGTCTTTGTACGTTTTAAGTACTTCTACATTACCCTCATCTTTGATACTGCATTGGTGTTAACACCACACTGGGAGTTGCTGTACAAACATTGAAATCCCTCCTGTAATGAGTTTACATTGTAGAAACTAATCTTTTACATATCCATTAGATTGTCTTATCTCAAAAATCTGAGGGCTTCTGCAGTTAGTTTTTCTGTTGTGCATCTCTTACGTCCTTTCTAAACAGATGCAGATGTTTTCAGAAATTCTAATAAATGTTACTGTTGTGTTAGTATCATTAATAAGCTTTAAAATGAAAAATATCTTTGATAGAAGAAAAAAGCAACAGCCTTCATTTATCAGGAAAAATAAAAGCTGTATGATCTCAGAAAATTCAAATCAACTTTGAGAATCTCCTTCAGTGTTATGAATGGAAGGGAAATGTAGTTCTAGTACAGTTTTTAAAATCTCACGTGGGAAAGCATCGAGTAACATTAAAATATTGACATTCTTTATTATTGCTGTTGTCATGGAAGCCAACAGTACTATGTGATGTATAGGATTTTAAAGTTACAGTTTTCTACTTTGTGATCATCCAAAATTCTACCTACTTCTTTTGAGGACGAAGAATTTCTTGTACTTTTAGAGCTTAAGTCTTATCTTGCTTCTCAGCGCTGTTTAAGGTAAAATATGTTTCAGAATTTGTGTCTCAATATAAAGAAGCCACATCAGCAGTATATATACAGTAGCATAATCTTTCTGGCAATGCAGCAGGCTTTTAAGCTTTCTTCTTTCAGAGTTACTTTGCTACTAGCAATGATACAAAGACTGGATGTATCACCACTCTTTGATAGTGGTGCAGAATAGTGTCAGAACTGTTATTTGGTGAGAGTTTTGAGAAACCAAAGTATTAATAAATAGGAATGGCTGCTTTATAAGTAGATATGTATGTGAAAATTGGAAGTAACATTTGCATGAATGCTTGTAATTTCCACTCTGTGGGGCTGTATATATTTTCTTCTTGTTGGAAGACATGTACAGTACTTTTTAGCATTTATGGAGCTTATTTAGGTGTTATATATTATCCTCACTTTCATTCCTCTCTTAAAAATTCTTCTTTCCAGCAGAACTGAGAATATTAGCAGGGAATTGTTTGTTGACAGAATGTATGGATGCAAGAACAAACCACTTGTGAACTGCAAGGCTTATAAAATTGGCTGTTGAATCACTTTTTGAAGTTGGACTTCTTAAATTTATTTATTTTTTTTTTGGCACTGGATTCTGCAGAAAAGAATTGGTCTCAGAACATTTCGGGTTTATTGTAGTCACTCATCCTCAACAACCAACCAAGCTGCTTGTTATGTTCATCAGAAAATGACGAATATTTTCTATTAAAAATCAATCTGTAGTGAACTTTTATTGGGCAAATTCGTTCCTGAATTAAATCTGCCTTTTAGAGCAGCAGCACTTATTCAGGGGTGGATTGTGTTTATTTCATGGTTTTAAAGTTCTGTGGTGAAACCAGATTCTTTTTGCTCTTTTGGGACTTGTGTGTCTCTACATAAACAGGATGTTACCATACATTAAAATTCACAAATTCTAGCTCTTATGGCATCTCCTTAGTATCAGATGAGTATTTCAGCCTCTGTATTTGAAGTGTTTTATTTCATTTTGCTATCTCAATTTGACTAGAGACCTTCCCTGGAGAAACGAATCTCCCTAAATGGTCAGAGTGTATCGATATTTTTTCAGAGGGAGAATGTAAAATTGGGGCTTTGTTCTGTATTCTGCAAAGGAGTTTTGCTTCTTTCACTGTCTATGCTTAATTAAACCATGTGTCTTAGTGAGTAAGCCTATGGATCACAAGATGTATCAGAAAACTAGTTCTGTGAAAAATATGCTTCATGTAACATATTTCAGTTTCAGTACCAGAAAGTCACTAATTTCTTTTGAAAAATATTAATCTGCCAGCATAAAGGTTTCTACAGCAGAAGATTCCTCTTAAAAGCTGGAAAATTCATGCTTGAAACTTGTCCAATAGTTTCTTATAACTGTATCACAGTATCTTGTTAAAAAGCTGGAATGGTTTTCAGAGCTCTCCAAAGGCTTTCAGATTCTTGATTTGTGAACATGTTAATAATATGATTTGTGCTAATGTTATGCTTTTCATTTTCAACTCTCTTTTGACTTGTAGTCTAATTTGGTTTTATTCTTATTTATTCTTTTCAGTCTTATCCTGGAAGGTCACTGTCAAGAAAATGCATGTGAATGCTCAGGAAAATACTGCTTCTGAGCTAAATTTGCTGGAGAGCAAATTTGAACAAAATTCCTGGAGAATTCCTTTTTTTGTTTCTTTGTTTTTACTTTTTCTCTCAAAACCAGTATCTGATTAATGGCATATGCTGACTTTAATTTGTAGTCTACATATGCTGACTTAATTTTCTTAAATATGTTCCATATTTTCCAAGATTTTGAGATTAGTTTTTAGAAGGTGTAGGCTGGCTTGATGGATATTTTGCTCACAGAAATGAAAGCAGGCATATTTCCAAGGAATTAGTGAACTTGCTTGCAAACAAGTGCTTAAGTTAAAATTTATGCACCGCCTTGGTACTAGGACTTCAAATATCCATCAGTCTGAACAAGTGGTAAAGACAATATATTAGATTAATATTTGAAAAGAAAAGAAATATGAAGGCAAAGGCATAGGATAGGATAACAGATGTCGTTCCTGCTTTGATAATTTAAGAGCCTGCAAAAAGGAATTTTGAGAGTGAGATTGATATTCCAGGCTTTACAACAATGCTTCTTTAGCTATTTGTTCTGTCTAAATAATTAAATCTTTCCCTATTTGCCAGTGGATTCTGACAGCTGTATATGTACTTTTTATTTGTCAGATAGAATGGGTAAGCAATTTTTGGAATGTATATTGTTTGTAAGGTACTTGCTTTATTTATTGTTTGAGATATCTGTGTAGATAAATAATAAAGTATTTGCCTATTTGATTACTAGAACATTTTGAAAAGGACAATAATGAACAACAAGTGGAAAAGTCACAGCTGGCATTAATGCTTGTTATTTCAGTGTTTACTTTTGCTTGTGTGACGGCAGAGATGTTCTTGTAAATAGCAATTACTAGTTGACACCGACTATAACAAAATTGTGTTAAAATATTAATGAGAAGACAAGAAGATTGTGATAGCAAAATGCTTCCTGGTCTGAATCCTGTCACAGGAGTGAAGCCTTTGGAGACCAAGGGCTGTAGTGTGACTTGATTTGGAAAAGTCATGTTGATTTGGGTTTTTTTTTGTTTGGTTGGTTTGGTTTTATTTGCTTGGGTGTTTTGTTTTGTTTTTTAAATGAGTGTATTCTCTATACTGTGGCCACCAAGACAATAAATCTTATGGTGGTGGGAATGTTGGAAGGAATGTGCCATTTTTCCAGACAGTTCTAAGTTAAACTAAACCTTCAGCTTAATGTATCAAGCAAAAGTGTGGAGATAGGTCAGTAAGCAAAACTAAAAATACTGATAGGATGTCTTTTCTTGATTTCCAAATATATGTGAAGCTTTTAACATAATGTGTCTTCTGTCATGTATTCTGCATTCTAGGAGGAGAGAATGAGATGCCACCCTGTAGGACTATTGAGTCTGCCCAAATATGCTAATTGATTTCTATTTCTTTTTTTTTTTTCCTGAACTGAACTCTTACCTAAGTCAGGTCTGATCTAGGGCAGTAAAAACTCTTGGCTTTCTGACAGCACTCAAGTAAAACACTCACTGAATTAATGGTGAATTTTTTGTCCAACAATGTTTTTACATCTTGATTTACTAGTCTGAGTATGGAAGGTAAATATCAATGCCAAATAACAAAGTAACTACTTCAAAGAGCTGCCACATGCCTTACATGTTTACAAATTGTTATTGACATAAAAGGTTGAGTAATAAACCACTTTTCCCGCCAATGTATATCATGGCTGTGTGGAAAACCTGTGATCATCTTTGCGATGACACAGTTTCTTGTACTTACCACTAAACTCCTCAGAGATTTTACAGAGATTTTTTTTTTTTTTAACAGAGTGACCTGTTATGTATTTTAGTGTCTGCAAGTATCATGTTCCTCAGGTGTTCCACAGACTTCATAAAGAATATAAGACTAAGTTGAATATAAAAGCTATGTAGCTATATTAGAGGTTGGCTTCAGGAGTTGTTTAGTATGAACCCATTCACTAGAAAAACATATAGATCTTTTTTTCTTCCTACATCATTGTCACTTGCAGTGATTAAATGATGTGAAGCGAATGTACAAGGCACAACTTTAAAAATGAGCTTGTCCTTTTTTAACTGCAGTATTAATATAACACAAGAAAATACACCTTTTCCTATGTCTAGTCCTGCTTACTGAGGACCACAGTGTCAAACTGTATAGTTTGTGCCTTTTGGCTAAAGAAATGCAGATAGAAAATTCATGTTGAATGAGGTAAATTACCTTTATAAACTTTGGCTCCTTCTCATTGATATGCAAGTTTAGTCTGTAATTTTTGAACTGATTATAAGGCTCTAATTAGTCTCTAGAGAACTCATGTGGACAATGCATTGCTCATT
The DNA here is from genome assembly GCA_004320125.1 of Scolopax mira. Taxonomy (NCBI): domain Eukaryota; kingdom Metazoa; phylum Chordata; class Aves; order Charadriiformes; family Scolopacidae; genus Scolopax; species Scolopax mira. Next base: position 15,627 of record BJBW01002167.1, on the reverse strand, counting down.
AGTCTATCAACTTTCTATTTTTCTTGTCTACTGTGAAAACTGAAATGATGCATGTTAATTTGCCTTACAGACGTTGCAACTGCCTGTCCAGATAAGAAGTCCATCTTAATGTACGTGACTTCCCTCTTCCAAGTTCTGCCCCAGCAAGTCACCATGGAGGCCATCAGGGAGGTGGAGATGTTGCCACGACACTCAAGGGTCACTAGAGAAGAGCACATACAAGTACATCATCAGCACCATTTTTCACAAGAAGTGAGTTGTTTTGCTTTTCTGCTTTCATCTTGCTGCTCTAAAGTTGTTGTTTCCCTTACCTACCCCCAAAGTTTGATGTTAGATGGCCAATGGAAGGTATAAAAACCCATGAACATAATGGACAAAGTCTCTTCAGTACAGGAAAGTCATAGAATCATAGGATGGTTTGGGTTGGAAGGGACCATGAAGATCATTGAGTTCCAACCCCCCCTGCCCTGGGCAGGGACATCTCCCACTAGAGCAGGTTGCTCAAAGCCCCATCCAGCCTGGCCTTGAACACTTCCAGGGATGGGGCATCCACAACTTCCCTGGACAATCTGTTCCAGCATTTCTCCAACCTCAGAGTAAAGAATTTCTTCCTAGTATCTAATGTAAATCTACACTCTTACAGTTTAAAACCAATACCCATTATCCCATCACTACACTCCCCCATAAACAGTCCCTCCCTATCTCTCGTGTAGCCCCCCCTTAGGTACTGGAAGGGGCTGTAAGGTCTCCCAGGAGCCTTCTATTCTCCAGGCTGAACAGCATCAACTCTCTGAGCCTATCCTCATAGTTATATATACTTGTCTGCATGAACTGTATTTTCATACTGCTTTTCAACTTGAAAATAACAATTCAGTTTTTTTCCAGCACTGGGTATTTTGATTGTGAAAGGGCTCCACAAGGAAGAACACAAAAACTGGGGAAGGTTTTGCATTTAAACACAGACATGTAGAAACTTAGAGAATAAGTTGAGAATAGCAGTTGATATGTCTGCATATTCATGATACATTTCTAATTTTTTACCATTTTATTTACACTGACTTGTGTTTTAACATCATCTGTTCTTAGCTAACAGTTGGTCACTGAAAAACTCACATAATTCTTAGAATTAATTTATACTTGCTATGTCAGTTTTAGACTGACATCATCAGACAGTCTCTGCTGAAGTGTTTAGTGGATTTTAGGCCTAGTGTACTTGTCCAAATTTAATTTGTAACTTGTTTTTGGGATGCTCTAGAGTGCTGAGCAGATGAATATTGGCTCTGTAATAAAGAAACTTCAGTTTTCATTGGTATTCTGCCAGTATTGAGTTCTGACAGTTTGTTGCTTCTGGAAAGGGTGTGAGATTAAATGAGAGCTTTCCTTAACGCCATCCCAATTTTGATTGCTGAATACCAACACTGTCCTTGAAAAATCTAAATGGTGATGACCTTCCTATTTTTGCTTCACTTACTCTTTTAGTCATTCCTTTACTTAGATAATCCATGCTCCTGTCCAAAAGTCTGTTCTTTCCACCTCTAATTTCTTCTTCATAGATCACAGTCACTGTACCCCAGGGACCTTCACCTTCTCCTAAACCACGGTTCAAAAGTTACGCATATACACAAGCTGTGTATGTCACATCGCCTGACCAAAAAAGGAGGCAGGTTCCTCCACAGGTCTGTCAGTATTGTCATTTGTTTTAAAAATTGTTTTATTAAGCGTGCGCTTGGAGTGAAAGAGTTTGTGCATTTTGCTTGTACCTGATCTTGATGACCTACTTTTCCCAGATTTTTCTTAGCATCTTTTTACTGTCTATTTCAACATGGCTGGCAATAATAGTTATGCTGATTTTTAGGCATGAACAGCATCATGATATTTGAAGTCCTGGCAGTCAGGTGAAGCCCTTAGTGACTGGAAAAAAGGAAGCATTGCACCCTTTTTTAAAAAGCATAGGAAACTAGTGATCTTTCAGCCTCACCTCTGTGCTGGTGCATGGAATAGATCTTTTTAAAAGCTATGCTAAGGCACCTGGAGGACACAGAGGTGATTTGAGACAGCCAGTATGGCTTCACCAAGGGCAAGTCCTGCCTAACTGAACTCGTGGCCTTCTGTGATGGCTTGACAGAGTGACTACATCTGTGGACAAGGGAAGAGCTACTGATGTCATCTGTCTGGACTACTGTAAAGCCTTTGAAATGACCCCCACAACATCCTTTTCTCTAATTGGAGAGATACAGATTTGATGGGTGGACTATTGGGTGGATGACAAATTGGTTGGATAGTTGCATTTAGTGGTCAATGACTCAATGTCCAATTGGAGATCAGTGGCAAGGGTCTCCCTCAGGGGTCTATATGGGGACCAATACTGTTTAATATCTTTATCAGTGACATAGGCAGTGGGATTGAGTGGACTCACTTGAGTTAACTCAAGTTAAGATGAAGCTAAGTGGTGCAGTTGACACACTGGAGGGAGAGGTGCCATCCTGAGGGACTGGGACAGGCTCAAGAAGTGGCCCTGCATGAACCATGAACAAGGCCAAGTGCAGGGTTTGGGGCAATCCCCAGTTTCAGTAAAGCCTGGAGGATGAAGGGATTGAGCGGAGCCCTGTGGAGAAGGACTTGTCCAGCTTTTCATCCATCAGTACCAAGTCAACAATGTCTGCTCAGCCCAGAAGGCCAACTATATCCCGGGCTGCATAAACTGCTTCCTTTGTTATGTCATTTCTTTAAATAGTAAATATATTGCCTTAAACGAGTATTAGAACAAACCAAACAGAAGCTGCATTTGGCATCTAATTATTATATTTCTGTCTAAGGTTAGACTATAGAAAAAGAAGAATCACAAGTTTTTGTTACTTTTCCTAATCCTCATATCTATTAATGAAAGTAGTAATTATATTTTTCAGGAAGTTAATGTGGTTGGATGGAAGTGAAAGGAAACATTAAAGTCAATATTCTTTATGTCCCCGGATTATTAGATGATAACAGTTGGATCATATAATCACAAATGGCAACATGCCAACATTCAGGTTAGGGGTTTTTTGTTTGAGTTTTTTGACTTTCAAATACTTTCAGTAGTTTAATAGAACTTTTTTCAAGCAATCCTTATAATGAGCATTTCAGTGGTCAGATTTTTATTACTTTTGACAAGTGTGAGAGACAAAGGTCATATTGTGTAATGCAACATACTTTCCAGTCATTACTTTGGGGAAAAGAGCTCTGCATGTATTTGGCACTAGAGTATTATTTCTCTTGTGGAAACTTAATTCTTTCTAACCTTTAAAAAATTATTGCAAAATTACACCTTAATTCAAAACTTTGTTTCTGAACATATTCTTCAAGGGTCTTCCTTTAAATACTCCAGGAAAGAAATCCTGTGCACATAAGCATGAGCTCTGCATTATACTAACACCAAGTGTGTTGCAGTGATGATTAATACAGCTTTTAAACAAGGTGTTTAAAACTGGTATAATTAATTTGATAATTTGATTCTACTTAGATACTATACTGATAATTGAGAAGAATGAAGAATCATGGAAAAGCTTTTATTTCTTGAGCTACTTTTATTGTGATTGATTGTGGGTTTTGTCAATGCCCCCACTATCAAGCATAATGTACAAGCTAATGTAATTGAAGTCAATTCTACAAAACATAGTTATTAAAATGTAGTAAAAAGATATAGTTCTATAATTCATTCCTCACCTTTCATTCTAGTTTTTAGATATCATGTTCCTGAATTTGAAAACTTTGTCTATAATACTTGTGCAATAACTATAACATTATAATTCTGCCAATTTGACAGAATCTGAAGACCTGGGCCCTATTGTGTTAGAGCCACAACAAATATTAACAAATGAAAAGCATTCACTTAAAAATCCTAAGTGAAAATCACGAGACATTCTCATTATAATTAAGATAATCTTGAATTGCAAATAGCACCAATTAATATGCCAGTTCAATATATGCAATTTTTAATCAGTGGTAATGATTTATTTTTTTTTTGCCTCTAGCCATGTATTTCTGCAGAACAACTGTCATCTAACTGTTAAAATTATAATCCTGGTAAAATAGTGCTTGATTTTTTCCCTAGATATCTGAAGCTGGTATACCTTTATAATCCCATCTATTTTAACTAAATCAAATATATATTATTTCCTTTCCAATTCTTAATAGATTTGCAATTTTCTGCCTACTGTATTATGCTTTTCAGATACTAGTACTGGTATTGCAATAACATGTAGGATTTTCAGTAAAATCTAATTCTATAGGGGACTGCATTAAAGAAATCAAGATGAAGTCAACTGTTTTTTCTTGGATTTTTGTAAAGTTTAAGAGATTATCTTAATTTACATTTAGTTATCAAAGAAAAATTTCAGTAGATTTAGTTTACTGCGGTCTTCCAGTTTCAACAGTATCTCAGGTGATAACATTAAGCAGAAAGACTTTCACTAAATGAGTTCGTCTTCTGTTGAAATGTAGAAATTCATTTTTTCATTTCAGATCTCTACAAACTTTCATCTAACAGGACTTGAATATTATAATTTCTCATCTCATTAAACATCTGACCAAGAAGTATGATAGTTTTACTTTCTAATTTTTTCCAAAAATGTTTTATCAGATCAGTTTCTAATATTGATCCGACCCAATCTTCCCATATCTTCTCACAGTTCTAGGATCCGTGTTCTAAGCAGCATCTTTTCTACCTTATTTCCAAAACCCTTTCCTGACACCAGTTCTTCTTTTCTTGATGCTTCTTTTCATCAGCAAGTCTTCTTTCCATAAACATATTCTCCTAGGTTTTTTTCACAGTCCGAATAATTTATGTGTAGAAACACAGCTCATGATCAGCCTCCTGACTGGTACTTCAGTCTCACGCTTCTTCATTAGTGGGTGGATTCAGAACATGCTGGATTTGATGCAAGCAGAGGGCTAGTTAAAATGTAGGACACAATGCAAATGAAAATCCTTACTGCTAGATAGACTGTTGTTCATTTTTTTCCTAATCTCAGCATTAAAATTGAAGGAACTTGAGGATTCGTGCAACTCCATAAGTCGTTATGCATCCCTATTTCAAACCCTTAAGAAAGGTCTTTCACTTCATGCAAATATATAAAGATAACTTAGTCTAAGACTGAGAAAGCAAGCAATTGATTGTTTGTCTACTATCTTAGGTATTCATGCCATAAGTTGATGGTGTGCTCTTGTCTAACTCTTCTCATGTAGGAAACTCATGGCAATATATAAATCAAGGCCATCTGCCTCTGTGAATGAACCTTAATCATTGTGATTTGCTTGTTCCTTTTCATTATACACGGTCACAGGACCTCTTGAGTGGGGTGAGATGCCTGTTTGTTTCCTCACTTTGGCTCCTGAGCATTGGAATTTCAAAATTTTAGGGCTAATTAAGAAAAAAAATGTAGTAATAGTACTTCCTTTCTTACTTTCTCTGTGTTTTCTAAATATAATTTTGTCAAAGATAAGTCTACCATTTCCTCTTCCTACTGTATCAATGTTTTGTTGGAATAGTGGATTCTATTTAAATATAAATAGTCAAATAACAGGGAAGCTGTCAAACGTTGTAATACTCAGCTTATGCATTCAGTGATTTTGAAAGAGGATTGGTTTCAACTCCATTTATAGAACTACTGCTTTTACTTGGGTATTCACTTCTGTTATTTCATCTGGTTTAAAAGATGAGTTCACACTTTGCACTCTTTCATTACACCTAGTTAAACCTTTGAAATGAAAAAAAATGAAGGCAAAATTCATGTCTCTTTGAAAACCTATCAAATCAAAAGATTTTACCAGACAAAAGCAATTTAAAGTATTTGTTCAGAGATAAAATTACAGCATTCTAAATGGCATTATTATTACACTGTTACTAGTCTCTGTATATCAGGTGAACTCCTGAATAGAATGATAACATTTTGTTTCATAATTTCAGATAGCATTGCTTTATTTTAAAACTCATTTTATTACCAAGATTTCTTACTGATTAATTTAACATTAATAAAATTTCGAAAACTAAATGTGAGATTTCCTACTTCATATATTAGTCTAATCATATTTTCATGTCTCAAGCTGAGAATTGTCAACACCAGTAAAAAAACAAAACCCAAACCGAAAGAAATACTGCAATGCTGCTATAGCAGCAGCAACACATTTTGTTCATATGCGCAGAATAGGAGAGAAAGCTTGTTCCAGGGCCCCCTCTTTCTCAGTGGCTTTGCTGGCATCACAGAGAAAAGCTTTCTTGACCCCAGTAGCTTCATCTCAGCTTTCTCTGCCTGATTTTCTGAAGAATTTCTGAGGAGGAGACATTTATTTTAAAACTTAGTGGTTTTCAGAGGATTACCAAAAGTGTTGGTTAAATACATGTGAATATGATTAAAAGAATAAGGATTCCTTTTTTGTAAGACTTTTTCTAAATAGTAAGACTTGTGGTGAGTGTTAATTGCACTAGTTTTATATAATTTAACTAAATTTCCTATCCTGTGTTACCATCATGGGATTTCATTTTATTTAGCCAAAATAAAACTGAATAGAAATAAGATAGCTCCAAAATAAGGGTACAGGATATGCATTGCACCCTTGAAATGCCTGTGCCCAAGCATAGCTGTCACTTTGAGGAATTAACTTACTTCATGTTTTACTCTATTAGAAAATGGTAAGATTTTGGTGGATAAAACCTTTGTTCTATCAGGTAGATGTAATACTCTTCATGATAAAATTTAAAATATTTTTGATGCACAACAAATGGTGGATTTTGAGAAGTGAATGAACAGAGTTAAGTTTCTTCTATTTCCGTATTCTCCTTTTTCCCAAGTCTTTACACCGTGAGAAAGTGGATAAATTTTTCCCCCCCCTGTATTTGGAGCAATAGCATTACAGTTTTAAGTTTGCCGGGCCTTTAGGAAATGCTGTGGATTGTTTGTTCACATTTGCACGGCAGCCAGATCTGCATGTTAACCTGAAGTAGTGACCTTTGAAAAGGCCAGATTGCTTATCTCTACTGATCATCAAAGTGCTGGTTTCTTTCTGTGTGTGTTTGTCTGTGTTTCTTTTCCACCCACCCCACCTCCAGTCCTGTGATTTTGATGCTATAGAAACCGTGCACTGTGTACAAAGGAAGATATTCATAGATCTATCCACGTTCATCTCAAACAGCAAAGGCATTTGTCTCCAAATATACAATAGTATTAAGGAATTTTCCTTTACATTTTTCTGAGATTTAAAAGTATTCTAAGTAATATCGTTATTACAGGTATGCTAGCCTGAGGTGATGACTGAGAAGTAGAGAGAGCTAATACATTTTAAAAGAACAATGCATTTGAGGCAAGTGGTTTTTTAGGTTATTTTACACCTTCTTCAGAAATTCCAGTCCTGAAATCACAATAAAACATAGCAAAAATGAGAACTTCAAAAACATAAAAATTGTATAGAATAATATGGTGTTTGGAATTTATTCACACTCTTTCTACAGAAATCATTTGTTTTATTAGGACTTAGTTTAGTCGTAGCAAAGAAATAATACATATATTTTGATGGAGTAAAACATTCTTAAAAATGCAAAAGGAAATTTTAGTTTCCTTATAGTGAATTCATTAGAGCAGACACTCTGATTTAAATAAACTGAGGATGATGCAGTAAGGTATCAAACTTTAAAAAAATATATACTTTTTCTAAAGGGTAGAAAATGTAATTTTGGTTATGATGTTCAAAGATCAAAGTTATTAATATAAAAGAGTAGCACTCTCTTACAGCATGAGTTTTACAAAGTGGTTTTGCAAGTCATTTGCAGTGTAAATTAAAATAAAGTATATTTATCTTCCAAGTGTGAATAAGACATCAGAATAAAGATCATATTTTATGTGTCATGGATCAAGAGAATGTTTTAACTCTAAAGTGTAGCTCCAATTAATGTAAATGGAATTGGCAAATGTGTTTAAAGAAAGTCTAAACCACAAAAAGTATAGACAGGTGAAAATACAATGTGTAAGTTTCTTGTTTGATATTTTACATAGGCCATCTTCCAGGCTTATATTTTTCTGCCATCTTTATTTCTACTACTTTCACATTTATTTCTCTCTTTGGTATTTAGCATCATGACAATATATGCAGCGTCTACCAAAACTGCATTTTCATTTTCATTTGAACAAAATGGCAATTTACTTATATACTGTTGGTCCACTGCATTGGTTTTGTCAGCTTCTAAGCTGCCATTTTTTGCATATTAGTGTTGATGTTTTTTCAGTTTGGAAGTACATAAAATAACTTTTCCTATCTTTCTTTTTGAGGTGAAGTTTTCTATTTGTTAATTTGAAATATTTTCCTTTTGCTTTTTTCAGCAGAGAACATGTCTCAATTTCAGTTATATAGTTTTGCACAAATAAAGTAAATCTAATATTGCTTTATCTTCATTTTGTATTCTGATCCTTTCCTGCTGGAATCTTACACAGGAATTCAAAAACTAATTCTGTTTTCTGTCAGAAACAAACAAAAACACCAAGACAGAAAAAAGAGAATGAGGAGAGAAGGAATGCACAGACATCAGAAGCTATAAATAAGTTCCTGCCTTTAAAAAATAAAAAACCCATCATGCACACACTGATTGTGTCAGGCAGATCACATACAGAGGGCAGCAGCTTCAGATGCAAGTCAGTCAGTGAGACAAGGGGAAGATGAGATGGAACAAGAATTGACTGTCTCTTATGAGATGAATGAGCTGAGGTGGCGTGTTTCCTGTGTGCACACTGTGCTTCTGCACAGTTTGTGCTGAGATGTTTCCCTGTGCAGTATAGCCGCGGGGCTGTTTGTTTCATACACTTAATATTCCATACACTTAACGAGCGAACCTCATTGTTGAGAATACATCTAAGGAGGGAGTACGTTTTCATTATTAGTTCTGACTTTTTACATCATCTGAGGAAAAGAGCTGGTGGTTTTTTTCCCTCTTGCATAATAGCATAATCATTATAGAGTGAGGGTGCTGAGTCTCCTTGCATAAAGCCCTATTAATTTAAAATATGCGATTTCTGGGTTTTTGTTTGGTTGATTTTAGTCTTCAATGTAACTTTTCCCTAGAATGATCATTCAGTAAAGTTAGCAGCATTCCTCTAACATAGATTATCCTTTCTTGAGGCCAGGAAGGGAAGCAGGAGGTGGGTCTAGATTGACAGAACTCGGGGCCTTCCTGTTGCTTTCTGGGATGGCTTTTGTGCTCTGGGGGTCTGAGTTGCTGCCTTTGCCTTTGGGTCAGTAGCAGTTGATCAGTCCACTTCCAAAGCCATTCTTATCGTTTGATAGCCATCCGGGAATAATTACTTAATCAGGTGATGATTTAGTTTTTCTCTAGAGAAAAGTTGTCACAAAGGCATAAACTTGTCTGATTCTTGAAAAATTGCTTTAAGTTTTATTTGCTTCTGTTTTTGTTATACCACTGCTCTTTTGATTCACTAAGAAAGCTATCAATGCCTAACTTATTTTCACACTTAAAGTGGATTCTTTGGTATGCTGGATGAAAATAGTTCTTGGTTATACATTTTTTAAAATATGCTTTGTTTGTTTAAGATGTTCTAGAGTTTATACCTCAAGTAATCCCAGTGAACTGAACAATTACATACTTCTTGCAATTTCAGAGCAGAAATGCACTAAAGAGATTCTTAAGCAGAAGGGCTACACTTTGAACCGTTTGCAGGCTTTGTATTTTTGTTGCATTTAATTTATCCTCTTTAGTTCTGCCCTTTGATTCCAGTTGTATGGTGTTGGTGACCTATTGCAGTTAACTTTTAAGAGTGAAGTAATGTAATTTGTGAGCTTTTTGGTCTTTCATACAGGACTAGTAGTCCATCTGCCTTGATTAGCAGGATAGAACAGTGCTGCTGACTGAAATATTTGAAGATTTTTTTAGGTGTTCTTGTATGCAACTCAATTTCCTGACAATCTCATAGATAGTTTTTTTCAGTTGATAGTGCAATTTGCAAAAGTTGAACTTATTATTTGTCTTAGTCTTAGGGTGAACACCTTAAGCTAAGAATATTCAATCCATACAGTAATCTCAGAAACTTTGGTTTGTTTTTTTAAACAGAATATGAATTTTAAAATTTATTTTTTCAGTATATTTTTCACTACCAGCATTTCATAAAAAGGAGGGTGATATTAATTATATGCACAGAAAATAATATAGTGGAAATGTGTACTATTTGTAGAAATGATAAGGGGAAATGCAGTGTTCCTGTACTCAGTGTTATTTTACTATTTATAGTTTACTAACTATAGTTTACTAACTATTTACTTGTTGAGTTTGAATTTGGCAGTAGGATCAATAAATAGAGATTCTACAACATTGTATCCATTCTAATAGATATTAAGATGTGATAACAATAAATGACTACATGGTTGGATAGGTTTTCACACCTGAATTACATTTGCAAATATTGTGAGGAATAAGAAATTAATTCCACTGCACAATATGTTGTGTGTTACTCCAGCCCCTTTATGTCATTATGAACTTTACAGTATGATTTCCTCTTTAAAAATGTTCTCTAAACTACTTATAATTATCCATTCCTTTTCAGAACATATTGTTTCATTCCAATATCTGTGATCTTAAAGACATGCTTCATTATTTCTCTGATCTCATTTATTTCTATTCACGTTCTTAATCACAATGCTCTTGTATCTTCCCTTTGTCACCAAATAAATGCTTTCTCTGTAATGCCATGCCATGTTTTGCTACTTCTAGTCTTTTCCTGGCTCTTCTGTCCCTTTTAAATTCAGTCACAAAATCATTCTCTGCTGCATCGATGGCTTTTAAACTGAGTTTTAATGTTCATGTTTAACATTCAATTTTCCCATTTTTAACTTCTCTTTTCACTGTTCAGCCGTGTCTCTGGCTTTGTTCCCATTCTGTGAACGTGTACAATGGCTACTGCAATGACTATTTAATTTAACTTTGAAAATTTATAGTCATGTGTTATGACATTTTATTAAATCTGAGTGCATTGAAGTGATATGGAGGAGTATAATATTGCTTGGCAAAATTTCACCTATAATGCACCTATAATTCTTTTCTAACACATGAGTGATGTTAAGCAAAAGTATCTGATAAAATATGTATGTATTCTGTTTCAACATTCTGATACTCATTTGAAGGACTGAAATAGTTAACTTAGTTCTAGGAGAATGTAACTATTAAAAATAAAAAAAAAAATCTCAACAGGTCTGCAATTCCAGAACTTAGTAATTGCTTTTTATTAGATCTCAACTGGAAAGGGGAAAAGGGGAAGACTAAAATGCAGTTAGGGGAAGAAAGAGCAAATGTAGAGAAGAATATGGCTACAAAACAGTATGTTTATAAAGTAAACTGAAAACGTCTGAATTATTAGTGTCTGTTAAAGAATTTAGCTACACACACTGCACATCAGTTGTAGGTTTATAATGAGAATTTAGAACCCCATAACTCACTGTTCTTGAAGTGTATTTTCATGTCCATCTCATTAGTAATTATATCTGAGTAGTGATTTTAATTAAGTAAATTACCTCTTAACAGAACCTGATGGTAAATTTGTGTCACATCACCACAAATGACCTGACTGCAGTTAAATTTTTGCTTAATAAACAGGATATATTCAAGCCCGTTAACTGAGGTATAATTTAATAAGAACTGCAAACATAAATGTATAAGAGAATAACAATCTTTAGAATATATTTTTATGTTTCATCCTATCAAAGTAACAATGGGATATAGTCTGTATCTGCAAGAGAATAAAAAATAGGATTCTATTAATACCTTATATATGCTACACACACACACACATATAAAGTGGAAACATGTTATCCCTGAAATATCAATCATGGGTTAATTTTTCTCTTGTAGGTCAGAATCATTTTTTATGCCGAAAAATTTGAAATAGCATGTGCATAGCTGCAAAAAAAAATTTCCTACAAAACAGATTATTTGAATGCTTCCTGAGGTGCAAAACCATTAGGTTTTGCATGTTAATTCATAATGCAATGTTTTACTCCACAGTTTCTAACTGATGACAGTGACAGTACTCTGTTTCCATTACAAAAAGATGCAGTTATTTTTGTTCAAGATGGTATCTTTTGTTTACTTTTTAATTTCCTACTTCACATTTTCCTTTTTTTTATGAGAGGGAACAAAAAAGCCAGATTGACAGTATAATTGTGAAAAGAGTGGGGGCAAAGGCAGTCAATAAATAGTGTGAGCAAGAATAACTAATAGTAATCTAGACATCTTTAGTTCTTCTGTTTCCCACATCAGGAAACTTTGCAGGGTCTCTTACAAATAGCCAAACTAATGTTAAGCTATGGAGCATGAAAATACAGAGTTTCTGCTTTCATACACCTCCAGATAAATTTCAGAGCCTCTGTATTAGGTATATGTGGCAAGAGAATAGTTTAAAGTGGAGCAAAGTGTGTTTCTTCCAACATTATATCCTGTTCCTAGCCGTGGCCAATAATGACCAATGCATAGTGACCAATACGGAGGAAGGGGAAAAAAGGTATAACTGAGTAAAAGTATTGAAACATCTATGTATTCTCACTGATTTGTGGCTCAGAAATTTCCTGAGCTGGCAACGGTGTCTATGTTTAAAAGTCCTCAGTGGATTTTTATCCTGTTCTTCCATCACGTTGATTGTCTTTGAAAACATTTAGCAAAATTTTTATATAGCTTTCAGTATGTCCAGAAACATATCTTAGTAGGTCCTGCTCTTATTATCCACTGAGAATATTTGTAATATTTTCTGTATTATTACTCAATTTATAAACCTAATGTGAATTCAGAAGAGGAAAAAAAAAACCTATTGTGAGATGATTACTTATCTTTTTGTCTCATTTGCAACTTTGATTTATTATTCAGAGCATATAGCTACAAGCAAGGTAGTCATGCTACAGAATTTGGTGAAAAAAGAAAAGAAAAAACATTAAAACAGTTGAACCTCTTCTGCAATAGCTCTTTTGTTAGCTTTTAATTTTAAATTGAAAATACATTCTTTGAAGTGACTCCTGTTGAAGAAGGAGAGCCTCTTTAATAAAAGCTAAAATATATTTAGGAAAAGTTTAAGCATGATAAGGATAAGCCACATAAGAGCAATGAATGGGGTATTCAGCCTATTTAAGCAAAATTTGACTATTTAAGATTTTATATGACTGAAAAAACCACCTTTCTAAATAACGCCTTCCAACTATACTAGCACAAAAGCTCACTAGCAGTCTGAAATCTCCAGGACCTCAACTTCACAGAAACTAATTAGTGTGTTCACTAATTGGCTCTTGTCCCAGAGTCATTATTTCTCAAAGAAAGAGTCATATTTTGGATGTATCTCCTTATAGTTAATTGCTCTTGCTATTGATGCTTTTGAAGGCATTTTGATATTGTACTGTGTGAATATATAAAAAGAGCTTTGGAGTTAAGTATTCTTATTGTGAAGACTAGATGTTTTTTAAGGAAGGTCCTGTTAAGAACTATCATGACTTAGTGTTCCAAAATAATAGCAGGACTGGTGGCTGACTGTAGTAATTAAAATAAACTGAATTAATTTTCTTACATTAGAAAACAGTATAGATTACATGATACATTTGAGGTTACGCATGTATTAAATTTTGCAAAATATGCTTCTTAATGAGTTGCCTTTGATGGTTAAAACTCACAGAAAATAGAACTAAATGCCATGCAGAATATAATTTTGGCAGGATAATTCAGATTTATATGTTAACAATTCTGCAAAGAGAGTGTATTGAAATTTTGTGGTTGCAGACTATTTTATCTTGTGCTCTTCATAGTGTAGGACTTTTTCTTTGCATGTACTTCTGTGACAGTGTGTTTGGTAATTTGGATTTTGATCCAAGGGAGCAGACTTTAATGGAAAATAGTACCCTGGCATGAAAATATATACATTTTCAAAGGCATATAAATTCATTGCATAGATGTGTCCTAACCAAATTAATTTATTTATTTTAATGTGACTTCTATGCTGAATTTTAGCAATAACTTTCATTTCATTCATCTACTGAGGATGGAAAAAACAGTATTGTCACTACTTGTTGAATGTAATGAATTTTAGTTTTGGAATGTGAGCTGTATTAATTAATATAAATAATTAGCTTTGACTTATGGCTAGTTTTCTAGCCATTCATTAGAGATGTTTTCTTTTTTCAGAGGCAGCTGTCTTACAGCACAGATATCTTTTGTGCGATATACTGAGCGATGATCTATTTTTGGCCATTGATATTGTTTTATTTTTGGTTCTTCATAGCCTTTTATGTAACTTTTTCCTCACTGTCCCTTATGAGACATTGACTTCAAGGCAGTTTTGGACTGGCAGGGAGTATTCATCCTGTACATCACTGAATTTGTTCACTGTTACCCCTTTATTCCTGTTAATCAAGAGCAAAATTATTGAGGGGTCCTCTTTTTTTGATTTCTGCTGCTTTTTTATATAATTTCATTGCTGAGTTTAAGTGAATAGTTTTATCCAAGGACGCATGGTCAGAAGGAAAAAACACTCTTTTTCCTTTCAAATCATGATTCTTTTTTCTTCATTTAGATTCTGCTTATGCAGATGTGGATGGCAGCTGTCCTCAGCATTGTCATTTCATGAACTTTCAGTTATCTTCCTGAGCAGCTTAATATTAATGATACTGAATTCAATTTTTGGGGGTAACTTGATAGTCACTGTTCTTGATTATCAAGTTCCCCTATAAAATTAAAATAGCAGTGATAGCTCTAGTGAGTACCATAGAGTGGACCATATTAGTATATGCATGTGCAACTGATAAGAAGTGTCAAAGTTACTCTTCTATTAGGTGCAGGTAAGAGAAACAATTTCTCATAAAGTCATTGAGGAGACACAGTATGATAATCGGTCAATTGACTGACAAAATAAAGGTTGCTATGGGGTAACACTGTTTTTGATGATGGTAATAACAGAGAGAGAGAACATAAAAGAAAGGATGAGAGAGCAAGAACTAAACAGGATGGTGAAAAGAGAAGGCTATTTTTCTTTCCAGAATAATGGAGCCATAAATACACATTATTGTTAAAAAACTGTCAAAATGCTGTAGAATTCATAATGAAGTGCATATGAAAATGAAAGAAAGATTGATTTTCATTTGTTTAAATTTTTACTGTTGAAATTTCAAATTGTCTTTTAGCAGAATAGATTTTGATGTTTGTGTTTCTCATTTGTCTGTCTGTTACCAGACAGAAAAGGAATAAAGCCTGCATTTGATTCTTAATCCTCTACATGACATGATAAAGAAATAATTGAATACTTTTTTGAATAATCCATTTGTATTTCTTTTGGCTAAGACCTGTCTCCATCCCGTTTTTCTGTTTATGCATTTTATGGTTTTTCTGTTTATGCATTTAATGGTTTTTCTTTTCAGGGAGATTTTTAGAATATGATTTCATTGGAACATAAAACATTTCATAGAATCATAGAATTGTCTAGGTTGGAAGAGACCCTTGGGATCATCGAGTCCAACCATCTACCCTACTCTACAAAGTCATCCCCTACACCATGTCCCTTAGCACTGTATCTAAATGGCCCTTAAACACAGCCAGGGATGGTGACTCCACCACCTCCCTGGGCAGCCTGT
>BJBW01002166.1:0-39362 GCA_004320125.1 Scolopax mira | reverse complement strand
TCCTACACCCACCCCAGCTCCCTGCGGAAGCACATGAAGGTACCCAGCCCCGCAGCCGGCGGCGGGAGGCGGGAGGGCGGCCGCCCCGCACCGGGCGCCCCGTCGGGGCGGCGGGCGGCGGGCGCGGGGCCCGGGGGAGGCGGCGGGCCGGGCCGACGGCGGGGGGAGCGCCCGGGGGGCGGCGGCGGCGGCCTCCCCGTCCCCCCTCCACCCGGCCGTGTTGCCTTTGCCCCCCAGGTGCACGAGTCGTCCCCGCAAGGCTCCGAGTCCTCCCCGGCCGCCAGCTCCGGCTACGAGTCCTCCACCCCCCCGGGGCTGGTGTCCCCCAGCGCCGAGTCGCAGAGCACCAGCAACCTCTCCCCGGCGGCGGCGGCGGCGGCGGCGGCAGCGGCGGCGGCCGTGTCCGCCGTGCACCGGGGCGGCGGCGGCGGCGGCGGCGGTGGCAGCGGCGGCGGCGGCAGCGGCCACAGCGGCCTCTCCTCCAACTTCAACGAGTGGTACGTGTAGGGCCCCGCCGGACTGCTCTGCACGGCCCCCCTCCCGTGCGCCCTCCCCGCCCCGGGGGCGGCGGCGGCGGGAAGGAGGGAGCCGTCCCGCCGGAGACGCGTCGGGAGATGCCGCCGCACCCGCTGGCAGCGAAATGACGGCCGAGCAGGACGGGAACGGAGCGGAGGGGAGGGGGGGGGGGCACCTTTATCTCCCCACACTCCTCCCGCCTTCGAGCCTTTTTAAATTTTCGTTGGAAATTTTTTTTTCTTATTTTTTTCTCTTTGTTGAGAACATTTTGAACCAGAAAAAAAAAATTATAAATCTCTAAAAATACGTGCTGAAAAACGTAAGAGAACGAGTAAATAAATAGAGGAACAGAAAGAGCGGCGAGAGAGAGAGAGGGGGGGGGGTGTGTGGGAAAAACCCAACCCCAAACGCCACCAACACGCCACCCAGCAAAAAGCTCCTCAAGTCGGCGGAAAGAAACTCTCCCTCCGGAGCCTCCAGACAAAAGATCAGAGACTAAAACTCCCCCGGCCCCTGCGCCTCCCCGCTCGGAGCAACCAGCGCCCTCCCGCCCCACGAACTGTGTACATAGCGGCCCTCTTCTTCCTCCGGCGAGGTGGGGAACGAAGTTTTCCTGGATTCTTGGTGTATAGAAGTTCGTCCCGTTTGTAAACCGCGGATTGGTCCCCTCCTCCTCCTCCTCCTTCTTCTTCTTCTATCTCTTCTTCTTCTTCTTCTCTGTCTTTCTTTTTTTTCCTTCTTTTTTTTTTCTTCCCTCTTCCTCCCTCCCCGAGAAAAGTGATGGACTTGTTTTCTTTTCTCCCGCTTCCCCTCCCCACCTCCTGCTCTCCTCCTTTTTTAGTTCACCCCTTAAAAAAAAAAAAAAAGTAACGTGGAAGAAAAAAAAATGGTTTCTTTTGTAATTGTGATATCTTGAATATTGTGTTCCTTTTTAAGAGGCAACTTGATTGTAAACTGCATTTCAACTATAGACTGGGGAAGAAATACCGTGCCAAAGTCTCCATTCTGTTACTCACACACACACACACGAACAACAACGCTTGTGAATGTATTTTTTCTGTTAGCTGGGTTTACATGTGATGTTTTAGTGCTTTTGCAAGTTCAATTTGTTAGTTCCTGTTCGGAAGATTGTGAGGAAAAATAAACGTTGTGCCGTTAGCTTTTCCGTAATAACACCCTTCCTCCTGTAAATACCTGTTACCATATTTATCCATTTGTAATTAAATTATGGTATTAACTTGCTACAGAGGAAACAGTATTTATAAAGAATGTTTCTTAACTATAAATATGTACAATTGTGAGCATAAACTGTTTCAGATTTTTTATTTGAAGGTTTAAGTGGTTTCATCATTTCTTGTGATATGTTTTGAGAGTAATGCATACAGAAATATAATAAAACGTGTTGAAACTGCACGAGCTGTTTCCTTTTTATGCCAAGGGCTCTCCAAAACCTGCTGTAACGCATGTGAAGGGCCGAGCGGCGGCTGAAAAACAAATGCTTTTAAAAAATCCGCCGGTTACTGGAACACGAGGGTTTCTTCCAGCTGGGCTCCCCGTCCAGGAAAAATAAAAATTTTAAAAAAATAAATTTGTAAAGCCTCTGGGCTGAAAGAAAAGGGGTGAGCGTTTGCATCTTCCCCGAACGACTTGCAGGGCAGGATGTCCTTCAGGACGAGCTCTACACGGCGAGATCGCAGCTTCCGTCGTCTTCTGCCTTCCCCCCCCCCGGGTTTACACTCCTTCCCCCGGTGCCTGCGCGGCCGGGGGGCTCGTTGCCCCGCGGGGTGACAAAGCGGGTCGCTCCGGGGCGAAGGTGGAAGGGCAACGGGCAAGCGCTGAGCTCTGCCCGGGGCTGCTTTGAGCCGCAAATCGTGTCCTTCTGCGCCTCCCCGCTTTTTTTGGTAGCCTTCGTGGAGAGGAAAAAGTGGCGATGCCCGAGAGCTCGCATTTCCCTTGGAGATCCATTTTCTCTCTCTCTCTCTTTCTTTTCTTTAGCCCAGGGAGCGGTTTGGGTTGTCAGACGCGTTCAGCGAGGGACCGAGGGCCGCCGGGCGATGCCTTTCCCAGGGTGCTGGCCCCGTCGGGGCTCGGCCGGCGGGCAGCGGCTCTGCGGGCACACCACCCCGCCGCAGCGGGACACCCGTGGCGAGTGTGACAGCAGCCGGGAAATCGAGGGGAAAAAAAAAAAAAAAAAAAAAAGCTCGGCCTTGCCAAGCCACCGAAATACGCCCGCCCTGAGAAGAGGCAGCGCTGTGAGCCGAGCTCCGAGCGCCCTGCGGTGGCTGCGCCGCCTTCAGCGGCATCTTGTGCGGGCAGGAGAGCCCTCTGCTCCTCACTCACACCCGGCCAACCCCATTGCCACCACCACCACCCCACCACCCCCCCGGACCAGTCGCCGGTTTGAGTTTTTAAGTTTTTCGGGCTTTGTCCCCCGTGTTCAAATAGCACTGGAGGTGTCCCCAGCCGGTGCGGAGGAGAGAGGTGGGGAGATAAGGGGTACGTGGGGCCCTGCTCGCTTCTGGGGTGAGGTGGGGGCTACCTGCACCCAGGGGGAGGCGAGGAGGGAGGGAAAGACACACACACACACACCGTCCCGTCCCGTCCCGTCCCGTCCCGCCGCTGCCAACGAAGTTTCGATGCCGAGCCGAGACGGAGCGTCCCCCGCGGCCGCCCCCCTCCCAGCGCGGCCGGCTCCCCGGGTAATCAAACGGCTATTAAAACCTAATTTATGTTCGGTAATAATATTACGCCAAAAAAAAAAATAAATTTCAAATCATTGGCATATGCCGCCCGCCCCTTGGAGACATCCGTGGGAAACGCAGCTGCGAGGACCCCTCTTTGTGCCGCCGGCCTCCCCGCGCCGGGAAACCGAACGTGGGGGTCCCGCTTCAGACCCCCGCCTATGCTGCCAGCCTCCTGCCATCTCCCGGGGTCGCCCAAATCCCCTCCCGGGCCCGGGGGCTGACGGGCAGCCCTGGCCAAGGGCGGCGAAACCCTCTTTGGGTTCGCCCCGGTGGGCTCTGCCCGGCGAGAAGCACCCCCGGAGCTGTGTTCCCCCCTTCTCCCTTCCCTCGGAGCCGGACTGGCTTCGGGGGAGACCCAGGGGTCGTCCCTCCCCTCGCCCCTCGGTAACGGGGGTGCGTAGAGCAGGCGGCCTCCCTAGCCCCAAAGCGCGGGGCGAGGGGCAGCTCCGCTGGCTCCGGACAGGGACAGGGACAGGCCCGGGGAAGGGGCCGCGGCGGCCGCGGCCGTCAGCAAGCCCACCCCCCCCCCGCCTTCTCCCTCTCCTCCCCCTTCCCCTTCTCCCTCTCCCCCCTCTTCCCCTTCTCTGTCCTCCCCAGGCTGGCCCTGAACTTGACCCTGGCCTTGGCGCATCCAGCCCGCAGCCCCTCTCCGCCCGCCTCCCCCGGGCCCTGACCCCAGCCCGGCCCTGCCACGCTTAAGGCAGAGCGGTAATTCATCGGGTTCAGGGCTTGGGTTGGTGGGGTTTTTTTTGGGGGGGGTGGGCGAGAGGGGAGGGCAGCCAAGACCCGCCTTGAGGTCTTGTACGCGGGTGGCCCAGGCTTAGGGACCTCTGGCCACGAAGTCTTCCTCTGTGCCCCTCCTGACCCATCACTTTCCTCCACCTCGCCCCCCTCATCCCAATTCTCTCTCCCCACACACCCCCACACACCCCTCCCGCCCCAATTTCTCTTCCTTTGTCTCTCTCGCTGGGTCTGAGCTTTCCAAATCTCCTAGCCCCGGCCCTGAAGACAACCTGGGGACCAACCTGGAGGGAAGCCGAGGGGTCCCCCTTTAGCCCCGACCCCCTCTTGCCCAGCCGCAGCGGGCGCCGTGTCCCGGCCGGTGGCCCGCAACCCCCGACGGCGCTGCCTCGACGGCTCCCGGGTCACCCCCGGCCTCCGGTGGGCAACGGCGGGGAGGGGGACGGGGGGGGGGGCACGGCCGGCGTTACCCCGTACCCAGGAGCGGCAGCCCCACTTGGCCGGCTCTCCTCCGGCGGCGTAACTCTTCGTTTACCGTGAAAAACAGCTTGGGTCGGTGTTTTTAATTTTTATGATTAGTATTATTATTAATCATAAAATTCTCTCCTAACTCTGCCTGGAGACCTCCTGAAAAGACCGAGTGATTTCCCTGGGAATTTCTTTCTCCTCATGCGCTTCTCTCAAGCTAAAAAAAAAAAAAAAAAATTTAAAAAAATGAGAATTGAGGCTGCCTCCATAAAAGAAGTTGTGCCCTGTCCCGGGCACCCGCGATGGGAGGGAGGGCAGCTCGCCCCTTGGGGGCTCTGCCTTGCCTCTACCTGCCCCCGCTGCCCGCCCCCAGCCAGACCTCGGCTTCACCTGGTTTGGCTGCTCCGGTGCCTTTGTGTTGCAGCCGGTGGTGGGTGACACAAAAAACCCACCCCAACCCTAAAACCAACCCCAAACCCAAAGGCGAACTAACCTCCCTCCAAGGAAACAGAGATGACAACAGCCCAAATCGAAATAAAATAAAATAGGGCAGCTCTCGCCCGAACCCGAGAGCCCGGCGGCTGCCCGGCCCGGAGGTGCCGCTGCCGGTGCCGGTACCGGCGGGGCTCCGCGGCGGCCAAGGGGCTGCCCCCGCCCGGCCGAGCCCCCGCCGCGGGCAGCCGGGGGGCTGCAGCCGCTCCGCTTGGCTCTGGCCAGACCTCCCCAAACCCCGAACAGCCTTTTAAGTTTCCCCTTTGTTTTCAGAAACTCGTACACGTTTCCTGCCCGCTATGAAGACATAACAGGCTCCCCCAAACCTCTCCCCAGCCACACGGGCGGGCTGCACGTGCTCCCGGGCACAGCGAGGTACGTATATTTTTCATCTCCATGCATGGTTGGGGTTTTTTTGTTGGTATTTTTAATGTCGTGGGTCGCCTTTTTTCCTCCTTTTTTTTTTCCTTCTTTTTTTTTTTCCCCCATTCTTTTTTCTTTTCTCTTTCTCTCTTTTTTTTTAATTTTTTTTTTTTGCCTCCCCTTTTTCTTTTCCCCCGAGCCAGCCGGCTGGGGAAGGAAACGCATTTCACCAGCAGAGGAAGCAAAAAAAGTATTGTCCCACCCTACAGGCCACTGTGCTCCCCCCCTTTCCCAAACTGTGATTCCTTTGGCTTTACTCTCTTTTTTAAAAAATTATTTGCTTTTCTTTTTTTTTTTTTTTGTTTTTTGTGATCTCGATGAGGCCGAAGGGTTTCTCTGTCTTGAATACTTGCGGGGAAAGAAGAGAAGAGAAGAGGAAGAAGAAGGAGAAGAAGAAGACCGGGAGAGGGAGGACCTTCACCAGAGGTTTCATGTCTTTATTTAATAATACTTCAAAGTGGCTGCCCTGCTGTTGTCCCGAGGAGAGGAAGCCCGGCACCACACGGACCGCCGACCCCACTTCCTCGCAGGGCAGGAAACACGAGCAGGTTCCCCCGCGTCCCTCGCCCCGTGGCCCCAAAAACGCTTTTTTCGATGTCGCCTGCGCGGGGGGGGGGGGGGGGGGGGGAGGGCGGAGGGAAAGTGGGGTCCTGGCGGAGCGGGCGCTTCTCCCCACGCCGCGCCGCCCCACGCGTGGCAACCCAGCTGTTGCGTCGCGGAGAGGGAAAGACGCTCTTTTGGTGTTAAAAAATAAAAATTTTTAAAAATCGCCAACAGAAGCGGGTGGGGGCGGGGGGGTTGCGAGTGGGAAGTAACTCAAGCGGTAAGCTGTTGGGCGTGCGTTTTACACGCGCGACACCGTTCCTCGCAGGGCGGGCGTGGGGTCCTGGGGGAGACCGGGGGTGCCCGGCCTGGGGAAGGTAGTGTTGGCCGCTGGGGAACGCGGACGACCCGACACCTCCCCGCGTGGCTCCGCCGATCGCGGGTGTATCGTGGAGGAGCGGCGCCGCGCCCCCGACCGCCGCCGTCCGTGGGTGGCCGCGGCGTCCCGCGGGGCTGCGGGGCAGCGACCGGGTCCGGAGGGTCGGCGGATTCCCCACGGGAGACAGGGTGTGTGCGTGGGTTTGGATCTCGATATAAAGCACTTTGCGGCGGGGCGGGGGGGGGGGGAAAAACCACAATATTCCTTCCAACTTGTTTTTTTCTTTTTTTTTTTTTTAATTCCCCCCCCTTCCCTTCCCAGAGCACTAATTCCTCTGTGTGGGCAAACAGCCCTTCGCCTTTGATTCTCAGTCACAGCCCCTAGATTAAATCCGGGTTTTAATGAGAGCCGTGGCTGCGGCCGCATTAGGTGATGATGGTGATGAAGACGATGTGACCTGTTTTGATGAAGACGGGCTGACCTGTAGGGAGAGAGGGAAAGGTCAGCCACATGCAGCGGCCAGATTTCTGCTCGTTCCCGGCACATGCTGCTACAATATTGATCCGTGGAGAAAGATAAACATAAAAAAAAAAAAAAAAAAAAAAAGCTAGATCTCTCTGTCCTGAATACTAATGAACGTGGCTTCCAGATTTTAATTGCTGTTGATTTCTGATTTCCACCGCAAACATTTGCTGACCTCTGTAGGGCGGTTTTCCCCAGTTTTATTTTAATTCCTTTCATTTTGTTTTGGGTTTATTTTTATTTTGTTTTGTTTTCTCCTATTTTTTTTATTTCCCTCCTCCCCCCCCCAACTCCAATCACCGATTCTCCCTCCCGTTGGAAATCTTTCCAGCAAGTTTCTTTCCTCGTCAGCCGAGGCGCAACCTCCCGCACTCCACCGCCCGCATCTCGTTTCCATGAGACGGCGCAGCGAAGGCAACCGCTGCTGGGAGCGGGGAAAGCTCTTCTGGAAGGCGGTATCTCGACCTGGGGATCCACCTTTCGCATTTCTGCTTCATCACTCCCTCCTATTCCTTCGCAGCTTCATGCTGCGGGTGACATCGGAGTTGTGGGCTTTGGGTTTGGGGGGATTTTTATTTTTTTCCTAACCCCCATCATTCTCTTCTGCAAAACCAGCAGTTAAACTGGAAGAGATCTCTCTCTCCAAAAGCTTCCCCGGTTTCACAACTGTTCCCAGGCTGGATACACACCTAGGGTAGGCAAAGAGAGATGGGAAAACGCCGTTTTCTCGGAGAGAGAGCCATTGCAGAGGCGCTTTCCCCGCTCCCCCCGCGGAGCAGCCCGGCCAGGCAGGCGGAGAAGACTCTTTCAGGAGGGTTTTCGCTCCGGTGATAAATGGTTAAGGATCAGTCGCTGCCCCGTCTGCTTCTTGGTTTGGTTCTTTTGTTGTTGTTGTTGTGGTTGGTTTTTTTTTCTTTTTAATATATATATTTTTTTTTCCCTTCGAGATGACAAAATCAGCTGGAAATGGGGCAAAGCAGTCAATGAAATAACCCTCCCCAAACGCGCCTCTCAAGTTTCTGGAGCTTCGCGGACAACCTAGAGCAAGCACCATCGACTCTATAGGGGCAATTAGGTGTATCAGGCTGACATTTAAGAAAATGAGGGAGATATTAAAGTCCTAATTCCCGTCATTACAAATAATTTTCATGAAGCGAACTTCTAAAAGATTTTTTTTCCCTCCCTTACACTTCCCAGTCTATTTTTTAACCCCTGAGTGATTTACTACGCAAGTAATTTTAGAGGATACAGTTTACAGCTTGAGTTATTAGACTGAACACCTCTGGCTGACACCACAACACCTTTTTTTTCTGCCTGCAGCTGTGAGTCACAACCCCATTTTCCATTTTCATACCAAACTGCTACACATTCCTTTACAATATAGACTTCCTTCTTGCAAAGATCAAACATGCTCCAGTCAACGTGTTTATTTTAAAATACAGGAAAATTAAAACTAAACATGGACTTAAAAGAAAAACAAATGCATCATTTCTTTCCCCGCTGTCCCTCCTACTAAAATGAAATGAAATACAGTAAAATTAGGACGGAACGGCGGAGACGTCTCCAATAAAATAATACAGCGACAGAGCCAAAACGGTTGATTTCGATTGGAACAGGAACGGATCCTTCTGTTTGCCGTTATTTATTTATGTATTGTTGTGGCTATGGTTTTAATTATACGTGGCAATGTCAGGCCAAACTGCTGTAACCGTAGCCTCCCTTTAACACACTTTTCCTATTTGTTTAATGCCAGCGCTACAAGGCTAGAACAGGCACCATAAGGAAAATGGTTTCAATATTCTGTTTAAGAGCTTACAACAGGGAATCCCGGAATTACAGGAAAACCTGCAGGCCTGCTCCGTGGAGGTGCCCGGCAGGACCGGGCAGATTTCGTGCTCCTTGGCAGGTTTCGGGGTGCGGGGAGGGAGCGGAGAAAGGGGGAGGGGGGGGGGGAAGTTGTAGGAGGGAAGTGTGCCCCGGAGTCTTTTCTACTCAGCAAAGCGGGGTTTTAAAAGCCTCCTTGCGGCAAGGACACCGAGATGCTTTTTAATTTTGAGCGGAGTGAAGGTAGATTTAATGTCGGCTCCTCACGGTAACTGCTCCTGTCCGCTCCTCCAGTGCCCCCGCTTGGGTTTGAGTGGGGGGCTTCGCTGCAAGTCTTTCTTTTTCCATCCCCTGATTGTTTTGGGGGTTTTGTTTGTTTGTTTTTTGTTTGTTTTATTGCCCCGACAGGGAAGGTACCCGGTCGAGCTTGCGTTGCCCATCATCCCCCCCCCCCGCAACCTCTCCGGTCTCTCCCCACGTCCCCGGAACGATGGGTTACGCAGAGGGAGCGGGAAATACCTGCCCTTATTTATTTATATTTGGTAAGCTTACAGTCGGAAAAGATTATTTCCATGAAGAAAAAAAAAAAAGATAATGAAAAAAAGCAAAGCGAAGGATCATTCTCTTTAGGAAAGAGATGAAACAACTCCCCCCGCCCGCCCCTCCAAATTATCCCCTACCCAAGCGCTGAGCGAAGGAAGGAGGGGGTGAGCTTGAGCTGGCACCGCGCTCCGGTGCTGCTCTCGGGGTGGAAGAGGACCAGGGTCGTGCCAAGCGGGGCCACCGCACGTCCCCTGGCTCCCCCGGCTCCCCTGAGCTCCTCCTCCCCGGGCCAAGGGCTCTCTGGCCGCCGAACCGTCGCGGCCCGACGTGCGCCCAAAAAATTGAAAGCAGGAGCACCGGCTTTCCCGTTTCGGGCAGGTACCGCCGCTGCCCAAAAACCCCTGCCCGACAGGGGCTTCGCTGCCCGCCCGTCCCGTCCCGAACGCCGCCCGCCCGCCGTGGCTGCCGCCGGCCCCTTGCGCGCTGCCTGCGCGCTGCCTGCGCACCGCGGGGGCGCGCAGCGGCGTCGGGGCGCGGGGTGGTTTCCCCGATTTGGCCAAACTGTGCCGGCACCAAACGGAGGGATGCGGTTTCCCCCTCTTTTCCAAACATCCTGGCCCCCCCCCCCCCCCGCCCCCCCCCCCCCAAAAAAAAAAAGAGGGGGGGTGAGGTTCTCGTTTCCAGCTCTTACATAAAAGCCTGGGACTTGGCAAAGACAGCGAAGAAATCCGCCGAGGACCCGTTCCACGCGTGGAGGCTGCCGGAGACGCCCGGGCGCGCTCGCTAACGCGGGACCCACCGGCGGGGTGTGCCGCCGAGCGCCGCGGGAGGCTGCGGAGCTCGCCGACGGACTCCCCCCTCAATCCCAGAGGCCAACGCCGACGGGACGTGCCCAGGGACCCGCTCGGTCCCCTCGACACAGTGGCCCGCCTGGTCCCCAACCCCCCACTGACTGGCAAGTCCTTCGGGCTGTTCCCGCTCGCCCTGAGGGGTCCCTACTTCCCGGTATGGGGGTGAACGAATAGTAAAGCCCCAGAGACAGCTCTTGCCCCGAAACCCGATGAACGTAGTTTTGCAACGCGACGAGGGGGCTTTATTCCTTTTTAATTTTATTTTTTTAAAATTATTATTATTTTTTGCCAGTTTTGTTCCTCCCCTCCTCCGGGGAAGCGCTGGAAGCGTCTCGCCTGGGCAGGTTACGAAGGGGATGTGCGCCCTGGCACTTCCACGCTTTGGTCACGGAGCCCGGTGACACGCCGCCCCGTAGGCGCGGGGGACGGCTCCCGCAGAGAGCCCAGATTGGCGGGGAGAGCCGCGGAGCCTCCCCCGGGGCGGCCGCTCGTCCTGTCCCCCGCTTCACCCGCGGCCGGGACAGCGGGGTCTCCTCTCCCCACCTCGGCCGTGCGACCCGCCGCCTTGAATGTCGCTGCCGGGCGAGGCGTCAGACTCCCACCCGCCGTGACACCGAGTGAGGGGCTCCTGAGCCCGCTCCGGGGCGCCGGGAAGTTCCGTGTCGCGTTTCTCCGTGCCCGGCGTCCCGGCATCACTCCGGAAAACACCCGTCCGAGGCGGCTTTTAAACGTTCGCCGCGCGGTTCGGGGACGGAGGGTGCCCTCCGGCTTTCGGGGAGGTTGTCCCCGCCGTCGGGGTGATTCCGGCAGCAAAGGGCCAAATCCCCGGGGTCTTCTCCAGCACCAGCTCTCGGGAGGAACGGGGGGGGGGCACACGCACCCTGTGCCATCACTTTTTGAAATGTGCCTGCCCAGCTCCGGAGCCTCCGGGTAACCTCCCCTGCTTAATCCCCTCGCCCACTCCCCCCCACCCCCCCCCCCCCCCCTTTTTTTTCCCTCGGGGGGGNNCCCCCCCCCCCCCCCCCCCCCCCTTTTTCTTGCAGTCGGTGGGACATGAGCAAGAGGGGTTGTGGCTCCTTCCCTGTCCCTGTCACCTCTCAGGGCTCCCTCTGCAGTGTCCCCGGTGGCGGGAGCTCCTCGGGGCTCAGGCTTCCGCCGCACCCGTACGCGCTGTCGGAAGAAGCAGCGGGCAAGAAACCTCAGGGAGGTCCCGGCGGGGCTCTGCGGGGGGCGGCGCGGTGCTCTGCGGTGGGGTGGGGGGAGCGGGGGGTGCAGGCATGGCCAGGTCGAGGGGGTTTGAGCCCGGGACCAGGGAAACCAAAAGGTTTATAGCACATCTATGCAGCAGCGAGAGAAGGGAAGAAGCTGTCTTTGTTCCACTGGGTGGTTTTTTTGTTGTTCTTCTTTTTTTTTTCTTCTTTTTTTAATATTTTTTTTTTGTTTTTAAATAACATTCACTAAAACTTCCACATTCATAGAATCATAGAATAGTTAGAGTTGGAAGGGACCTTAAAGATCATGGAGTTCCAACCCCTGGAACCCATGGGCAGGGACACCTCCCACTAGAGCAGGTTGCTCAAAGCCCCATCCAGCCTGGCCTTGAACACCTCCAGGAATGGGGCATCCACATTAATACCCTCTAATTTTGGTTTCCATGGCTTGATGTTTTCCAGGCTTTCCAAGGGCGTCCACTCGGGAACAACCCACACAGCGTGCGGGCTCCTCTGCTGCCAGCTCAGAGGCTCTGCACAGCCCAACACGCTGCGCTGGCTCTGGCTCCATCTCCCACCTGCCCCACTCACACCAAAATACCCACAGAAACCCACACCTGCTGAAAACACAAGTAAGGTTAAACAAAGATGTTCCACTGCACAAAAGGTACTGTAAGAGGTAATGGCAACCTGGTACTGGAACAGTTACTCAGAAAAAACACATTGTCTACTCAGTGGCAGCAGAAGGAGTAACAGGCAAAAGGGTCAGAAGAAGAGGTGAAGGTGCAAAGAGCAAGCTTCAGTATCAGGTTCTTGTTTCCCAAGCAAAATCCAATCAACCATCACCACCAGCCAAAAGAAATCTCATATATTTTTATTTGCCTTCCACGGACTTGTATATTTAGCACATCTTTTATTGTCCCACCGCACTTCCAGAAAGTTGCTATACCTTAGCCCGAATTCACAGGCTGCAGCGTGAGATTTTGGCAACCTTCCTTCTGCTACAGCTGTTAAAGGAGACTTAGCCTCCAGCAGAATTCATTCATCCCATCGCTTGTGCCAGATATTAAGTGACTAAATCAGCTGTTGGGGTGGTTCCTTGTGCAGCCAAAATGATCAGTTCCCATATGCAGTCCCACTAGAGATGTCACCACCTAAGCCAGACCAGCAATGACGTCCTGCGGGATCAGCCAATTGCATGAAGTGATCAATTACATCACACGCAGCTCGTATCAGTTTTGCTATTAGAAAAGAACAGCGGAATCTTTGTGGGACAGTGAAACAGCAAAAATTCTGGTTTTAGCCCAAGTTACAGGCTTGAGCATTGAAATTAATGGGTATCTAATCCTTCATCCTAATTTCTGCAGGAGATGAAGCAATGGATGTCATGTAGGGATTTTTGTCTTTAAAATATGTTTTCCTTTAATACCCTTAAATAATAATCCTTAAATGCATTACTTCTTGCCTTCGTGGGGTTTAAGTGGATTTTAAATAATTCCTAGACCTTGCACAGTCCCTCTATGGATAAATACCTTTTATCCTTTGTACCTGTATGTATTTTACTAAGCAAGTCTCATGGTGGGGTGCATTAGAAATATCCAGATGGGCAACATCAACATCTGTGGTACTCTCAGGAGCTGTGGAAGAGATAATTGTGGTGTCAAGAGGCTGCGGTGGGGAACGAGTAGCAAGAACAGATGAACTTTAAGAGCAAACAGACTGTTTTAATTCAATATTCCAGAATGGGAAAGACAAATAGACACCTCAGCAGAACTGTTTTCGAAGACTGGTTTCTATGAAATCTCAATAGTGCTATGGGCATATCCCATTTGCTTGAGAATATTAACTTTTCTGTTGGTTATTTGAGGGTCTTTGATGTTTGCTCAGCTGACCTATCCTGATTTCTTGCCCTTTGCTGCCCGTAGGCACCTTTTGTCACTGCATGCCTACATGTTTTATATCCAGCCTCCGCATGGATTAGAGTTGTCTCTTGGGCACGCTGGGCAAAATGGAACCTCCAGGTTTATTTCAGCTGATTTGAACTGCTGCCAAGGCAAGGGCCACACTCCATATCTCCGAGACTGAGTTTTAAAAATCTCATGGGCATAGACCTAGTAAAGAACAGAGTATTCAATAGCCATTTATTTCCAGAAGGTATTTCTGCATCTTCTTAAGGCTGAATTTTATGAAGACTCACCCCATCAAATTCTACCCCCAAGGTGTGGTTTGGTTTTACACGTCTGTGAGGCAGTTTGCCTTCTATAAAAAACCCCAATGGTTTTAAATCTAGTATGATTGAATACTTGATTGTGATCATTGAGAAGGGCATCTGGAGTTTAGCAGAGAAGCAGAAAATAACATTTATTTTTTCTGGGATATGTCTTAGTAAAGTAGAAACGTTTCTATGAAACAAGGGTATTTGGAGAATTTTAGAAATCTGTATAAAATACTGAATTTTCTAAGACTGATTCAGTTCCATGCAAGATTGTCCTTTGAGACATATCCTCATTCCCAGTATCCAAAAGAAAGCTAGATTTTAGGCTTTTGTATCTATAGAAATAACAGATTAGTAAACAAATATAAATCTTCCACCAGCTCCTCCAACAAGCACCATGAAAAGTGGTCTTGCTTCATGTATTTGTGGTCAGCCTTTAGTGAAGAAGCCAAGTATCAGCTGGACGTGAAGACTGATTGACCTTATCTCTCCACAAGGTAGTTTTATCAGGTCAGGATTAAGGAAAGTAACAGGGCAGGTTGGAGTATCTTGCAGGATCCAACCAATCCACCATCTTCCAAGAACAGTAGACTCACACCCACAAAACTATAAATAAGGCTAACTGCAGTGTACAAGAAGAAAACCTACTACGAGCCTCTAGGAAAAAAAATCACATGTCTATTTGGGAAAAATAAAAAGCATATGCTTGAAGCTGTTATCATATAAACACATGCCTAGAACATGAACTTTTCCAGCATGTGAATAAATTGACTTGTCACTCAACATAGTTTCTATATACTGAAATTTAAAGTAATTAGAGGACAGCTGCTGGGCTCCATTCAGAAATATTTGTTTTATTTTTATAACACTCAGGATATTTTCTATATTTTCAGAGGTATTAGATTTCAGTTTGCTACAGTTAATATAATAGAAAATTCTGTAGTCATTATTGACTGCAACTGCCAACATACAATTTGGGAATTAAAGTCCAATGTGGAAAAATGGTGATGGATATTGAAAACAGTTTGTGCTCATACTTTACCTTACAACCAATGGTTAGAATCGAGTTGGTTTTCCAGGAGTTACAAGGGGACAAGTAAGCTGGTTTCAAAGAGAAGCAAATGACCCCAGACTTAGCACTGTGTCTGTGACCAGTGGCTCAAGGAGACTGGGTTGGTCCATGAGTTGTGGCTGGCTCAGTCTGGCAGGAATACAGAACTGGAATTTAAAATTTATTGCAATTTGGCTTTGGTAATAAGTGATGACATCCAGTATATCCTCTTGCATTAGTGTGATTACTCTTCTGTCATTAAGGCCAGAACGTTCTCGTTACTAAATCAGCCTGTACAATCCAAAAGCTTTTGGATCCAAAAGTCCTCTTGCTTTCACTGCAGGCTGAAATGAAGTGCTGTAGGGGGCGCTAACAAAATCTTGGTGCAAGAGGAACCTGCCTGTTTCTGCCAGGGATGGCGTCACCTGGACATGAGTTTTAAAAGGGACTCGAGCATCTGTGTTTCCAGTGGCATGGGACTCTCAGCATTTTCCACAACACTGAGGAGTCCAATCAAATTCCACCTGAATGCTTTTGTCCCAGCCTAAATTTACTTGAAACTATAATTGGAAAAATATTTAACTTTTTCTTGCTGAAGGAGTTTGGGGGCAGTGAGCAGTACTCATCTGGCAGCATCTCACTGCACTGCTCCCACAGAAATCGCTGCGCTGTGATGGCTGATGGAAAAATTGCGAGGCCCTGGGGGCAGATTCAGGGTCCCCAGGAGTACTGTGCTGTGAGCTCATTTCCCTGTGTGGGGTTTCCCCCTGGAAATCCAAACCTGCTTATACTGGAGAGACGCTCAGTTGTCTCAGGACCATGGGTGATCAGTCACTTAAAAGCTGGAGACCGCCTGTAGTGAAATAACACAGTCCTGCTCCTCTGGCGGCAGCAGATAATCCCTATAAAGCCACCGGACCCATCAAGTTGGGTTAAATCTCCCCCTCTCAAAGATACAGTTAATCTCAAAGGCATCAGTTTTTTTTTTTAACCTGTTAGAGCATTTTTGTCTTCCAACATATACAAGAATTTCGAGTATTTCCTTTCAGGTATCTTAAATTTGACTGCCTCTAAGCTAAATAAAATCAATTTTAATTCATACATACTTATTTTTAAAACTATCAAATACTATCATCCTACAGAACCAGCTAAAGCTCCACTTCAGGGGTATGAGTAGAAAGAAGAAACAGCAAAGCCAGGCACACAGATTGCCTTCTTTTCGCACTTTAAGGAGTAAGCACTACAAATAGTCTAGGTTCATGCAAAAGAATATGAAATTATCAACCTTTGGTAGAACTGACAAGTAATATCAGTCCCCCAATTTATTGCAGTGAGGTCTTCTGACTCTCTGCTTTGAGCTTGAACGAGACACCCCAACAGAGACCTCACATCTGGATGACACTTCCCATAAGGGGTGGGATGCATGAACAGTAGAGCAGTTTACCCTGCTTTATTGAGGCACTATTTCAGTTTTAAGGTCTGTAGTCCTGATCCCATAGTCTCTGTATGTCACAGGCTCTTGGGAACACGGATGAGAAAACACACATTGTTGTGAACCATAAGGCAATACACACATAACCTGGTTCATGTCTGAAATCTGACATGTTCTGTGTATACTTAGCTTGTTCATATACATGGTTTATACCATAAACATAGCAGCAAATGATTACTGGTGTCTATTATACTTAAGGTTGCCAAATATTTTCAATTTAATCATCTTCTTTCCTGTTTTCATGTGATCAGTTTTCTTAAAAAAATGTTCTGTGGCCTCAAATTTCCTCTCTGTGGTTTTTGCCTTTAAATGATTTTCCTAAGTCTTTTTTTTTACAATGTTCTTTCATGAACTTTTGAAGTGGTGACGGTTAAAAAAAAGAAAAAAAAAAAAAAGGAAAAATATTCTTTCCACAGAGACTAAACCTCCCAAACTATGCAAGAGTCACAGTAAAGCTAACATGGACATAATCTGCATCGAAGGCTGGTGTCCTCCAGTCATATTTTGATTAATTTTTCATTAATCTTGACTGTTTTCTAGTAGGAACCTTTCATTTTGGGAAAGAAATTTAAGAGACTTGACTGAAAAGGCAGATACTCTGCATAGGTTGTCCTCAGTCTGAAGCCTCCAGATATATTATGCTCATTAAGCGTCCCATTCCTCTGTCTGCATTTTTGTTTCTAAGAAGCAGAGCTTGTACCCTCTTTAGGATGAATAACTTGGAAAGAAGGAATTTACAAGCTCCACAAGTTTATTGGTTCCAGATTTCTTTCCTTTCTTCCCCCCCCCCCCCACACACACATAATTTGAGATGCCTTTTCCTTAAAAGTTTGGATAAATATGTCGAAAACATGAATGCATCATAAAGGTCAAAAGATTAAGCATTCAAATATCAGCCAACTTCAAGAATTATTACAGCAAGATTTTCATGATGTATATCTGTCTCAGAAGACATAGCATCAAGGACAGCTACAAATTTGCTCCGGCGTTTCAATCTGGTTTCTGACCTGCCTGAAGAGTTTATATCATGTTTAATTCTTTGCTCAGGCGTAGACTAGAGATAAAATATTTTACTGTGTTATCAGAAATTAACATGAAAATCC
Organism: Scolopax mira; assembly: GCA_004320125.1. NCBI lineage: Eukaryota > Metazoa > Chordata > Aves > Charadriiformes > Scolopacidae > Scolopax > Scolopax mira. The sequence continues at coordinate 22,244 of BJBW01002166.1, read as the reverse complement.
CCTGATCTTGGTAGAAAAGCTTGCATAAAATCGAATTAAGAGCATTCTGTTACTGTAAGCCTGGGATTTTCAGGTATGTTCTCAGCTATCTAGAGACTGGGTTTAGACAAAAAAAATCTATTACCTGCCACAGTGACAGAGAAAGTTTCAGGAAAATAAAGCAAACTAGCTTCAGGTAAAAACAACCAGTGATGTTACCTTATAACCATGGCTACTGAGTGTATATTAAATTTGTCTCAATTCTGTTAAGCTGAAACTACACACCAGTTATACAGACTTGGACAGGCCGGGAGAGACTTCACCATCTCTTTCAAATTAGAAAGATGCTTACTCTTTTCTCCGGAATAACAGTGAGGAATTAATTAATTCTCTCCATTGCACTGCAACTCAGGACTTGGGCTGCAATGTAGCTGTTTTAAAGGGTAATTAAGCTCAGTTTTCTCTCTAATCCTTGTTTTCTAAGAAAGTGATGGTGAGGACAGCTAAATGCTCTGTGTGGCTTTGGGTAAAAGCAAAACAAAACAAAGCTAAACTGAAAAAAATTAACTATACTAACCAAACCTAACTTAGCCTAACCTAAACTTTGTTTTGGGATGAATCTAGGGAATTAAAATTGCTCCATGTTTTCTCACCCTTAAACCAGACTAAATCCTGACTCCCAATGTGCCTGAGAAAGCTCTGATGGAGCGCAGCAACAGCAGCAGGAAGCTCGAAGCAGACCGGCTGCTAAAATCGGGAAGGGTGAAGAGGAGTATTTCTTTCCATGCCAGGCATCTCTTGGCAGCTATCATGAGTAGCAACATGAGAGATAGCTTCTGGGATGCGGTGGTAGAAGTCCTCCCCTCTCTGAAGAAATAGCCTGAACACGTAATTCACAGATAAAGAAAAAGCGATTGCTAGGACTACTTTTTCCAGACACTCCAAAAAAGTTTACCTTAGTGGACAAGCTTGTCTCAGATCTTCTAGGAAGACTAGGAAGCTTGCTTTAATCAGCTCTTTGATTACAAATAATTTTTAGTCTTCTGTTGTGCCTTTTGCTCAGATCCAGCATTTTGAACAAAAGAGAAGCCAGCCAGCAGAGCTTTTCAATTCGGATTTTTATATTTGTCCACTCACTCCACAGCTGCAGTATTAGGATATTCTTTAACTGCGGTTTTTCATCACTTCTAGCACCATCGTTCAGGTCTTCCAAGAATCATCTGTTTTTACAGATCTATTAGAAAAGCCTGGGGCTTTTTCCCCTGCATCCTGGGGAACATCACAGCCTTCAGATGTGTTTTCCCGGATACCATTTGCGTTACCCACGAGTAAGCACTGAGAACGAAGGCATTTGTCTTTTCCCCAACACTGTTTATACCTGAATGAAATTAAATTTCCTATGCGACTGCATGTTTTATTTCTCAGTCACTTTCCCTCCTTCTGTGCAATTAGAAAAGGATAAAGGCAAAGCCAAAATGACTTATGTGAAGCACAAGCAATGCAGCCTATGAGGGGGAAAGACACATCTCTATACATAGCAGGTTTTAAAGGAAAGTACATTGAATCAAAGAATTTACAAAATAATAAACAAAACACAATGCAGCTTGGAATATGTCACTTACAGAGAGATCAACTAATTTTATCAACATTGTCACGGTATCTTAAAAATTATTAAATCCATCTACAAAATCTACTGCTAGGTGTAATAAGGGAAAAAGAAAGGAGGCAATTAAAGAAAATCCCCCCCTTGGGGACTCTTCTAAGGAGGCAGGAGCATGTCTCCTTCCAAGAACCAGTGTCCTCAGGGATCAGGTAACACTTGGTGCCAAATGTTTTATGGTCACCACACCCCACCTGGCAGCAGTTTTTGGATGGCAGCGCTGGCAGTGGCAGCAGGGTGAGCTGGCTGCTGTTTCTGAATGCAGCATGGTTGTGACTACCCTGGTGTGATCCAGAGAGGCATCTTATTGCTTCCTGAGGAGGTTTCACGGGCAGATTAGGTGTCTGGTCACACAGGGGTGTTCAAAAAACATAATAATGGAGCAAGGTGCTTAAAATCTAAATGCTTAAATTCAAAAGACAACCTACCCAGACCCCCAGTGTTGGTCAGCACAGCTGGGGCAGAAATGTTGTCCTTTAGCCCTCAACCCTCATTAGGGCCTTGGCAGCCTTATTTGCTCTGAAATGAGTTTAGATTTGTTTTCAGAGACAGTCTGGGTGATAAAAAAGATTTTTTAAGTGAGGTCGGCTGAGAGCTGTTATAGGGTCGAGGGGTAGAGCACGACTGTCCTGGGGAACCTTGTCAGTGAAGGGCGGCTGAGTGGGGGCCACATCCTCTACCTCTGGGTTGCAGCAGAGGCAGGAATGCAAGAGTTATGAGGCCAGAAGGAAGGCAGGCAAGAAGAAACATCAAATAAAAGCTTAGGGGGTAGGGCAGTCAGCCAGAAGAGGGAAGACACCTAGCCAAATACATAAGTAATCCTGTGAAGTCAGAGCAGAACTCAGGAACTCCCCAGTGCCTGCAAACCTGTGGTTGAGCAGCTGAGACTGGATCTTTTGAGGCAAAGGACAGCCTATAGCCTGGTGTCTCACCACTTTGACCACGTTTTTATGACGCACTACACGCTCTTGTGTGCAATAAGTGTATTCAAGCAGACTGGTGGCATCAGGAGAAGTTAGGGCTTTTTTTACATGACTTTTTAGATTAAGACACATTAATCACATCCAAATTCTATGCTGAAGTGTTTTCTGAACCTCATCTGGGTACACGTATAGTGTAGTGTACACGTAGTGTACACATGCAGATTCGGAGTACACATTTGGAGACACAACGAATCAGAAGCCTTTTTGGGCAAGAGGCTGCAAGTCCCAGTGTAACATCCATGTCCCATTCTCACCCATTAAAGATGATGTTGCAGTTCCTGTACTACTCCAGGCCATTGTTCCCTCTGTCAGGAAAGACGAATTGGCTTATGGTCGCTTCTCCAACTGGATAGGGACTACAGCCCTAGATCAGTGAGGTGCTCTGGCTACCCTCTGCAGAGGACAGCCTCCAGCCATCCTGATCACCTTGCATAGAGATCCAGCCGAAGAACAATTCTTTATTGAAATCACATACTTGTGTCATTCTAATCCTCAGTGTAGTGATGCAGTAAATAGTTCCACTTTTGCCTTATTATATAGCATATCTGATAAGAAGAGGCCAACATATACTTAAAGAAGCAGAGCCAAGAGAGAACATTTAGCCTCCATACTGAGAGTTTCTTGGATTCACCACATTACCTTCTTTAACGTGGTGTTAAATATGGAACCTATTCAGATAGGAATCTGGTGCACTAACATCTGAGAAGGGGTAAGCAGGTACTCAAGGTTTTTTTCTAGGTACTCAAAAAAACCTTGCCATGGACACTCTGTAACAGATGGTAGAGAGAAATACAGCCATAACAGACACAAATAAAATATCCATTCTGGAGTTGGAGGGGGTATTCTTTCTTTTTTTCTTTTTAAAGTAATATGGATGAAGGACAATATTTCATATCTGACTCTTCTAGATGGAGAAACCTAAACAAAATTAATTTCTAGAAAGGTTAACTTTAACTCCAGAGTAAGTACTAGGGGTCTCCAGACCTTAGTCAGGTGTATACTGAAAGGCAACCAAATGTTTATATTTAAGACATATTTCCAAATATGCCAAGTTTAGTATCTCTTCCTGGAAGGACATTGTGTCACAAAAAGCAAAGAATATCCACCTGAGGAAAACATAAAAATGGCTGACGTGGAAATGAACAGATTTATCTGCTGCAAGAGGGTGATATATCTCTGAATATCTATCCCAGAAAAGAGATGGAGGCAGAAACATAGAAGCAGCAATACTGTCATCAACAGGAAACTCTTTTCTCACTAAACTGAGAGAAAGTTTGCAAAAGCTATTAAGAGATCAAATGTGGAAAGTATTAAAAAAACAGAGCATAAGCACATTTTATGGGACAAAGATCTTATTGCCACACTGTCCTTAAAAACTGTAATATTCTGAAAATAGAAAATGTTTTAGATACATTTGCTTAAACCTTAACAAGTTTTAAAATAAATTCAGGCAATTATGCAGCCTACAAAAACTCTGTTAAACAATAGTAGTAACTGTATTTAAAAAAAAAAAAGAAGAAAATATACCATTATTTTTTGTAATAGTACAGTATTAGCCCGTGTCATGTCCTGATGCTGTTTCCTGTGAGGCCAGTTCACTGAAGTTAATGGAATTATGGTGGACTAATGGAAGGATGAGGCCCAAATTAGATCTATAGGGAGGCTTATGAAGAGGAAAAGGCCATTTGTAAAGGGATCAGAGTTGAGACATGTTTCATTCTTTATGTAAGCAACATGAAGTTAGCTTGTGTAACACCATTCAAGTCCAGAAGGAGTGGAAACAGTGGACAAGTTTGCTGATAAAAGCAGGATCTTATCAGAGACTGACACAGACTAGCATGGAAAATGCAGCATAACAAGTTTTTAAATTGATGTCTACCAGACAGTAACATGCTCAAGCATAAAAGTCACCATCTAGTCCTATAAGATGGTACAAACAGATTTGACCCTTCACTCATTTTCTATGTGAGTTGGTGGTCAGAATGCTCAGTGTTTGGAGGAGGCAGCATTTGGAGGCACCCCATATGGCTGCACCCCAAGCACACAGCACTGCTCCACAGCCCCAAAACCCTCAATGTGGTCTTCAGGAGATACGGCCATTTCCCATGCAGGTGAGATCCATGGCAGCCTGCTCTTTCTTTATGCAGATAAAAAGCAATGGTTCACGCTTCTGCAAAAAGTACAGTTTTCAAGCCTTGGCAGGTGTGCCAAATCTCAGTTGACCTCCCACAGATCACTCACAGATACTTTTCAATAAAGAGCTATTCTGTCAAATGTTATTCTCTTACTTCCCAGCCCTTTTGTCTGTAGGATAGCAGAAAAACAGCTTGCAACTTTTGTAAAATTAAAAAAAAAAAGTATTTAAAAAATATTTTTCACTGTCTTGAGGCTCAAAGATTGCTTCATTTTCTTGATCAAAAATCTCCTAAAAATTGTCTTTGAGCAGATTGTGAGAAAGTAGATTTTTGAGCGGTATAGGCCAGAGAGTCATATGGACTAACATGAGCTATTGCTCTGCTACATCAGCCGTAATAACCCCTTATTGATTTTTGGTCTTTGAAAATGTATTTTCTTGTCCACTGCAGGCTCAAAGTGTGAACTACAAACAATGTTTAATGAAGACTGGAGGCATAATATTATTTCTTAAGTAAGGCAAATAAGAACAGCTGAGGAAATAAAGCATTCAGGTTTATAGAGAAGCATAGTGAAGTTAATATTCTTCAAAAAAGGTCAAGTTCATCTCAGTCAACTTCTCAGATAGAAGCCCTCAAGCCATCAGAATCCATGCAAAATTTAGGATTCAGAACAGAAGCTATGTGGGATGCAATCTTCAGCTCTTGTGAGGGTTTGGTTCCTAGGCTATGAGTACTGTGGTTTCAGAGAAAATGAAATGTGTCTATCACACCATTAGATGAAGTTTGAAAAACAGGGTGAAAGAAAGTGAAAAAGAAAACAGACATCAAAAGAAACTGCAGTTCTATATGGTAGAAAACTACTTGGATGCACAGGAACCTTCTGTATAGTCCTATATGATGAGCATAATCACAGTGGAGAAAAGAACAAATTCCGATCAGAGGGTGCAGTATCCAATCTGTGTGGGAAACAACAGTTGTTTCGGGTTGGTTATGTTCAGGTGAGACTGTTTGTTGCTAATCCTGCTCCTCATTGAAGGTTGTTGTGAAAAAAAGGTGTTTTGTGTGGAGCCGGGCTGCCCCATGAGGGGGCATAGCAGGGAGTGGAGTGTTGCAGGGACCCTAGAGCTGGCTGTGACCCTCAATGGGTGCCCTCCTATGGACACCGAAAACCCCTGACGCCTTTGTGGAGCAGCAAGCCCAGATTACAAGCTCCCCATGGTGCATGGAGCCAGCACAGAGGATGGGGCTGGGATGGGGAATGGCCAAGCCAAATCAGGGACCAGTGTCCTGGGTCTGGATGACGAGCACGGAGGTCCCTTGGAAGCCTGTTGGGGATAGTAGAGCTTGAAGGTATCCTCAGGGACCTGACACAGTAGTCACAAGTCAAACCAGCAGCATTAGTCTGCTCAGGAATTTGAAACATTTTGGGTACAGGCACTTTTTAGGGCAGTTAATTGAGCAGAAATGTGCTGTGCTGTTGTCTTCTCCACTCAAGCACTTGCTAGCACAGCCCAGAAGAAGTGCAGAGAGGGCAGACATGAGACTGACAGGGCAGTGTATGAGAGCAAGGAAGCTGCCTGTAGTCCTTTGGTTTCCTTTAGTCTTTCCAGTTGTCCTTTGATTAGGAAAGCAGGATCTCTTACATCATCTGTAGATAATGAACACACCACGGCATCGCTGAAATAACGGAGGCCGATATTCCTCCCCAGCACATCAATTGCCCCAGCACAGGCACGCTCCAGTTTGTGTCTGGTTGCTCCAGTTCCCAGTGAGGGGACAGTCCACCGCAGCTGTGCAACCCAACACCCCATTCTGGGTGCGGATCTCCACTTCCCATTTTCGAAAACTCAGTCCAGATTTCCTTTCGCTCTGGGGCTTCATGTGCTGTGGCCATGTTTTCAAATACCAAACACACTGACTGCAATTTGGAAGGGTCTCACTCTAAACACTCAATACGTTTTTCTTGCAAACTTCATTGTTACAAAATTGCACATGACGTGGAAACAAAAACAGGTCAAAACCAATTGCAAACATGCAATTTCTATTAAGAATCCATTTCTCATTGTATGAACTCATTTTTTGGGAAGTATGCCAAAGTATTGTTTCAAATTTATGTCCATCTCTACCAATGTGGGATTACAAATATGAGAAAGATGCCAGAGCTTATTGGAGGCAAAAGAATGCGGAAAAAAGGATAAACTTTTACTAAAAGCTCCTATATTTGGTTGTATTTGGTATCTGTGTCTGATACTGCTTGCATGGGATATTCTTGCATGGACTATTTTTATTTCTATTTCTATTTTTAATTCAAATCCCTACAAGGGTATGATAAAATGGCTGGTATTAAAATATGCCAACAATCCAAGTAACACATGTCCAGCAGGTAACAAAGATACCATTTCATGGCACAGCCATTAGCAAGAACCCTTGTTAGAGTTTGTTACTGCCCCGTTTCTTGCAGGTGCAAATTCATCATCTGATCTGGTGTTGCACCATATCGATGTGGAAATCATGCTCTGAGGGTCTGAGCACTTCTCTTTCCTTCCTGGATTAAAATTTACCACTGTTAAATCTTCCAAACTGGACACTTAACATTTCCCAATGGAGCATAAGTCCTTCAGTGGCTCTGGATTACTTGTGAGTTCTCCTACCCCTTTGTTATATGCATACACTCATTTATTCTGAAGTGTCCCTAACTCCTAAAAAAATATTTTATCTAAATATTATATGTTGCCAGTAAAAAGACTTATATACTAAAATATCCCAGTTTTCAGAAGCTGAAAACTACAAATATACCTGCTGACACATCTTTCCTGTGGAGCTTTAGGCAACTCAAGAGAAAATTTAATTAGGGTATTGTAAATTGGAATAACTCTATTGATAACAGTTGAGTTCTTATATTAGTGTAATTGGTATAAAAAACTTTTTTTTTCTCCCTTCCAACTACTTTTTTGGAAGAGAAATTGCCATTGCTACAACAACTGTTAGTAAAAGTAGAGGAGGAGGTGGAGTAATCAGACAGTTTAGACTATGCATTACAAATACTTGTAGAAGAAGAGATTAGACTACAAGAGACTGCTTGTGTGAGGGCACTAATTGCAGAAGGCTGCTGTCAACAGCCTAGCATTAAGCATGGCTGTAGTCATCTTCAAGGTCCAATGTGAAAAGTTTCATTTTCCTCGAGAGCTGCTTCTATAAGGGTGACACTACAGAACGCTGTGGGGACAATATCACAGTCTTACTGGTACTTTTCTCAGATAAAAAATGCCTGTCCCTGTTGTTCAGGGAACTATTATGATTCTGCCAACAGTAAATGTATTTAGGCAAAGTGACTGGTGCTTGGTTTGAGATATAAAAGAGTTGCAAGACACATATCTGCCTCTCCCCACAATTATAAGAGGGCTCCATACTGAACAGGAATCTCTCAGAGGGCAATGGATGGAGGGATTTGAGCAGGGTCTTCTGTCAAGGTGTGAAGGGATGGATTGGTGAAGTCTTCTGTGGCTGGAACACCACAACACGGAGCTGTGTCTGCTTCCATATGCACCCTAGGACCTGCGCTGTCACCTGCCTCGGAGTTCTTCCTGCAGTTTCCCTGTCACGCTGGTCTCCAAGGTGTGTGTGACCCATCCTGTGTCCCTCAGCCCCATGCAAGCCTGGGTGTGGGGCTCGTAGGGTCACAGCAGTTGGTCCTGCTGTGGACCAGCAGGGGACATTTTAAGGAGCAAGGTGTTCTCTTGTGTTTGTCAATATATTAGTCTGTAGCACTTACTCCGCAGCTGCTTACACTATATAAAGCGCAATAAAATAACAACCATTTTATGTATTATATCTTAAATAGCAATTTGGTATTTCCTACAGGCTTTCTTGTCAAAACCTTTAACTGGTTTCTAGTTTATTCTCTCTGTCCACAAACTAAAGCTATGGTATTGACCCGAGTTGTTTCTCGTGAGGATTAAACAGCTCGCATTTATTATAATATTTTTAAATGTTACATGCTGTTTTGGTTAATAAGTCATGATCTATGTTAGCAAGCATGATGAAAACCAGTGAAGCCTCTACTGTACAAACGTACCGTGCTGTACACCTGCGCAGCAAGCACCGAACATGTTTTATGCCCTTCACAAAATGGTAATATTTTGCTTTTATAAGCTGCATTTGCTTCGGCCACAATGCATTTTGTTTTATTATCCTGCTGGTATTTTGAAATTCATAAAGAAGTCTCGAAACAGATTTAAAACCTGCTTTAAAGGAGTAGTTCAGTGGTAGAAAACAACAGAGCCTCTGTCTCCATATATCTTCTGCAGTGTTCAGCCTCTTCCCTGAGGTGCTGGACTTCAGACACGTTTTATTAACATTCTGGAGTTGTACCCTCCTGACTAACCAGCCATTAGCTGGCTCACTGATCCTTAACTGCAGATCACTCTCTCTCTTATATAGGCTGCATTTCCCTTAGGTTCCAAAATAATTAGTCTCCCGGCTATGGATGTGATTTCCGTTTAAAGGAATGCAGAAGCAGCACCTCAGCCACTGCTGGCGAGCATCCTTATGCACACTGTGCTCCTTCTCTGGTTGATATTCATAGAGCACCAGATTCTAATTCTACTTAATAATTAGGCTAATACCAGGCATACTTACATTTGCCTTCCAGCTCAATTTTCAGCACAGTAAGCAGGGAGTTGCACGCACAGAGCTCCCATAGCAACACGTTATTGTTAACCAAAGTTGTGTGTGTAGCTCCATGTGCTAAAAATTCACCGAGGACCAATTCAGCTGTCAGATACACAGGGCCAACTCCCACGGGATGTCAGTGGAAGGTTCAGGGGGCAGAATAATCTTATAAAAATATCACAGTGTATTATGGTAATAGTCACCCAGAGCTCTGCTAGGTCACAACTGCAAGCTGGCCTGTTTTGGGCCACAGAGATAAAACCCTGCACTCTCTCTTTTGTCAGAGCTGAGCCTAAGGGAGTCATGATCACAAAATATCTGAATATCATTCCGCAAAACATGCTCTACTGTAAGGTGTGATACTTCAATACTAAGGAAGTGACAGTGCTTTCTGATGAACTGTGTGACCGCAACCATCACTTTGGAGGACCGAAATGGAGAAAATCTGTTCTTTATTTTAGAGTATTGCAAATGAATACCACAGGGTCACCTTCTAGACTTTAGCTGGTTTTCTGTCTTAACACTGGGAGACAAGATAAGCTCCATGCAAATATTCACTAAATAATATAATAAAAGTATTTTATTCCATAGCAAATTTTTAATTTAGGAAAAGGGAAAGAAAAAGACAATAAAAATGTGGTGCCTGAAAAGTTACATATTACCTAGAATCACAAAGACCCTATGAATCTTCCCTGACTATTTAAGAGTCTAAAACTTCACTAATTGTTTTGGATCCTTTTTAATCATATGCTTTTTTTACTGATCTTCAATTTATTGACTGTCTCAAAGGCAAATTACAGTAATAGACTAAAATAGTTGAGTAATAAACTAAACTTTTTTTTTTATACAAAATGGATGTGATTCTGTGGTAAGTGACTTTTGCTTCTTGTACTTACTGCGCTCTGTAATTTTAGAGACTCTGGGAATATATTTTAACTCGGGTTACTGGACATCATGAACAAATGAGAACGCGACTGACATAAGCAAACAGTGGCAGGTCCCTACAGAAAGTACTGGGTGATTTCTGTTTCCTCTGCACCTATAGATAGGCAGAGGTATGAGGACGGCTCCTCTCCTTGTGCCTCTGTCGGTATGTTCATACCTTACTAAGGGCAGGCAGGACTAGGCACAATCTGCCCCCTGCCCAGATTCCTGTAAGTCACTGTGACACTGTGCTGTTCCAAGTCCAATTACATCTGCCATTTTTAGGTGCCTTCTCGTATCCCAGTCAATCACAGCTGTAAAAAGCTATAATTCAGACACCTTACCTTACTTCAAATGCAGCAATGTAACTTGAATGTGTAAATACCAGCCTTACTTTTTGAAAAGTAAGCTAGAAAATAACATATTCTTTTGGAGATAGAAGCAATTTTCTGTTTTTCTCTGTACGTGTGCATATACCAGGTCTGACCTATCTATTTCTTACAAGTATGACTGATTTTCCAGTCAAGCACATGGCGCCAGGGAGGGAGTCTTCTTAAATTCTAGGGAGGGGAGTACTTGGGCAACCTGCATATTTACTTTCTTTCCTCCTTTATTTTAGTAAATTCCATCTTCCTTGATAAGGCATTTTAAAATGTCCATTTCAAGCATTTGCTTTGATCTGTCTTCCTGGTAATTAAATTGCCTGCCTCTAAATTGCCATAATATAAAATAATCCTAATTAAGAGAATTTCCCCAAACTTCAAATACTGGTTTTGAATCATAGTGTGAAGAGAATGAATAATGATTCTCCGTGTATTCACTTTAACATTGTCTACTATTCCTGTACAAGGAAATTGATTTTCTCACCTGTCATGTTAACTAAGGGCACAATCCAGCAAATTCTTACTTCTGCAAGTAGGTCTTAGTCACACAGGAATTCACTGGAGCTAAGTACAGGAAGATTTGCATATGTGAATAAGGATGTACAGGGTAAGATCATTTGGATAAGTAAGTGTGCAAGTGTGTATGTGCATTGGATAAGTGTAAGCCTGTGCACTGAGCATTTCACACTGATGCTTTAGGAAATGTCCGGTGCAAAACAGTAACTGCAGTCACATAGAAAGTGGGAGTGAAGATTTTTATAGGTTGAAATAGAAATCATTATCATGGATACACATATATCCGCAGTGAATCACTTTCAATCTGTATCTGAGTAATTTATGATCAGATGATTTGGTTGGACCTATTTCAGCTCTTGAGATAACCCAATAGTGCCCATGAATACAAAGGGGCTAGACGATGCTTGTATCTCATAAAACATGTCTAAAAAAATCAGTACTTTATTTTAACCTAATGTAAACATCACTGAATGTTGTGTTTTTATGACACGTATGAGCACTAAGAGAGAAGAAAGCTTATGAGCAGCTGTGACAGTCAGGAGAATGTGAAAAATATTATAACCTAATGCCCAGCTAATAATAGTCCACTGAGGCTGTGAAACAATTATACATTACTATGTTTACCTTGGCCTTTTCTATTTACATATTGTAATGCATGTTGGAGGGTTTAATTGTGACGTTGCCAAAAGTAAAAGTACTTCTAGAAAACCAAGCCATGCAATATTACAGGGGGGAAAAAAAGATTAAAAAGTCTTTTGTTCAAATGGAAATACAGAAAACAATATGTTGTTTAAGCAGGATTTTATTTTCTTCTACTCAAGTGATGAAGAGGCTTTTGTAAAGAAAGGCTTTCATCTTATACATGCAGTACTCCATCACAACATAATTACCCTAATTTGTATTCCACTGTAGAAATAGGCTTTTTCAGCTTAAACAAATTAAGCAACAATCACTAAGTGTACATGACCAGCATTCTTTCAAGTAACCTGTTATCAGCTCTGGCTACAGCTTTATCTTGATAAAATGGAAATCCTGTTTTATTTTCCTACTTTTCCCCCCAGGATTGCGCTGGTCAGATTGCCTAGAGAGGCACCGTGATTCACTGGCTGGAGTGAGAGACGGAGGATCCAGAGATTATTTCCTACAGCCTCACTAAATCATTATGTGGTCTGGGTCAAATCCTGACTGCCTTTGGGCCTCTATTTAGGAGACAGCCCAAGTACACCCTTAACTCTGAGCATGTGAATAACCTGGCCACACTCAGAAGGTCTTTTAAACAGCTCCATGTGCTCCCTCCTGAATAGAGGCTCTTCTGCTGCTCTGTTCCTCTGGCTTTGGTCGATATTATGTCCCATCAAGGATGACAGGACAAGATCTTCTGAGTTTATGTTATCTGTCCTTTAGCTGTGTAACTATGGACATCCTTGCTGTTTGTACACTTTATTCTAATTATTTATCAAACTCTGATCTGATATATCCAAATGCTGGCCAGGCACTGAGGCCAGGGCATCAACTGACTCTGTCTTAGCAGCAAGGGGATAATTTCCACTAATTTCCACCTTCACTGTAGCACTGCTGCTGGGCAGAGAATGGGCAGAAGCAGTAGGAGGTACTGCCTAGAAAGAGATTTGAAGGACCAGCAGTGTCACAGCAAAACCAAGGTTGCTTTTTCCCCACTGCAGGGTCTGGATGAAATGAAGATTCATTGGTATCCACTCTTTAAGGTGTAGCTGTGGGAATGGTGCCTGGTTCCATGTGGACTTGTTAAGATCCTCACAGGAAAAAAAAAAAAAAAAGGGAGGAGGTGTGGGGAGAGGCTATGAGACCACCGCAGAGCTGTGGTAAGAGGAGAAAAGGAGGTAACTTGTCTGCCCATGAGGCAGTAGTGACCAGAGTTTGGATGTTTCCCCAGGGAATAAAAAAGATGCTGCCTTTAGATCTTCCTTCAGCCCCAACAGATGCTGATCAACCATGCAGAAATCTTTCCCAAGTAGGTAGCTCCAAGCAGAAACGAGGTTATTGGGGAAGGGAAAGTACCTACCTCCAAAAAGAGTGGGAACCATTGCTGCTCCTCCTGAAATGCTGGAGAAACAAAATTCACCAGGCAGGCATGTTTGTTGGGTAGCATTTTATTAGCACATTTTTTGTGATCTCCTCTGGCAGAGCTGAGATCAGCTGTCAGCAACACAGGAACTGGCAGTGGTGGTGGGAAAATGACACTTTCTCCAGATCTCTCCCATATCCCTCTCTTTCTCTGTCATCCATTACAGGACTTTCCTTTCTTCTACAATCCCCACAGCCTTTCAGAGAGGAGCAATCACAAGGCTGCTATGTGAAGGAAGGTGAGCTGATGGTGATCACAACAGAGACAGTGCCTCACTGGGCACTGTCCTCCTTTCCTCCTCCTGACTGTTAGGGCACAGTCCCACCATGACCAGACAGGGCAAACAGAGCAAGGGTCATGATAGCGATAGGTCCCATCAACAGTCCGGCAATCTTCAGACAAAAGCAATGTAACCAGTCAGGTTTGAGGTCAACCCAGGAAATCCAAACAATTCTGGAGCAGAAGGGAATAGGACTGGTCTTCTAAAATGCAGCTCAGAACAGCAAATGGGCTGAAATGCAGTTCCTGAGCACAGGCAGAGGGTGTGGGTTGAGGTCTCAGGTGACTCTGGGCAATTAGTACTTATGGGTGCACTCAGGGCCCAGCACAGCCTTCCCTCCCATCATGGTGTGACACCCTGGGTTTTGAGGAGTATTTGTTGCAAAAAGCTCTGACTTCAGCCAGTCCAGCTGCTTCCGGGGAGTGCTCCTCAGATCTGTAACTTGGCCAGTTAATGAGATATTGAAGCTTCTCCCAAACTGGTTTAGAGCCTACTCCAAATTTACTTCACTTGGTACTCTGATTGACCTGGCACTATAACTACTGGAGGGGCAATGTGTTTGCAATGGATGTGGTTTGGATGATGAGGTTTCAGGAGGGAAGACATGAAAAATGGGGTGGGTCTTCAGGGATTATGTCAGCCAGGAGCCAGGCCACAGCCCAGGTAAGGCTGTCCTACAGCAGCCCAGTAGGGTGGTGAATGTGACAGGCTCCTATTGACAGTTTGTCCATCATCAAGCAGAGACAAGGTCATGAGTTGGGTCCTAGGCTAATTCAGACAATCTGAACAATACTTCAGGAAAAGGCTGCTCAGATCAGGCCTGATGACTCAGCCTGAAGTGAAATGGTGTCCATGGTCTGATGGTATGGGTATTGTGAGGCTGACAGGACAATTAAGACCTTGGAGCCCAGCATAGCCTTCCTCAGTCACCTCTCTGGGTCATGGATTGAATGAATAACAACCCTCAGAGACAGCAGAAAGAGAGCAAGCTTGGTGTTCTTCCCTCAGTGTTTAACATCTTACATGTTCTCAGGGGATCCTGAAATCAGCACCTCAAAAGCTGTTCTTTGTTAACTCCACCACTTTGTTAACTCCACTTTGAACTACCAAAATCCAGCACTTTCTAGCACCATATAGTGAATGCACTGTCCTCCCTTGTCATCACTGGATCCAAGAAAGAATATGAAACCATGGGCATTGTGAAATTGATACCAGAGCAAAGCTGTAAAGACTTAGGGGGCTTAAATAGCCTTCACTGGCAAGTGAGGACCAGCCAGGAGTATCCCCATGGTTGATATGAGGATTATCACCCATGTATCTCATGTCATGCCACATACAGAAGATACTGATCATTATGAGGAAAATGGGATGCATTAACCCACACAACTGAGAGTCCTTTCTGTCAGGCAGCTGTGACTAAATGAACATGCTGCTTGACTTTGAGATTCAGCCTTCTTGAGCTCCTTTTCACAAGTTTGAAATTCCCAGTGTTTCTGCCAGAAATCAGATGGAGATGGGTAAGAACATACATCTTTGTTGTTACAGCAAGACAAGATGTGACCCAAAGGGGATTGTGTCTATTGCCAGTTCTGGGTGCCACCATCATGAACAGATCTGAGCAAATACTTTATCTCAAGCCTGTTCCCTTTTCCTCCCTTGATGTTTCATTTCCACCTCTGTACTCAGGGGAGTTGTTGGTCTACGTACCCAAGAAGAAAGCTTCTTTTCCTCTTGATCAAACCAGCTTGCCTCCCTCTGCTCCAAGCTTTCATGCCATGGCTGGAATCCAAACAAATGATTTAGCTCTACTGAACTTATTGCCTCTTTTAAGGAATTCCATCATCTCCTTTTGCACGTCCATGCCCGGGAGTAGCAAATTATAAAAGCAGTCTTAAATTTAAATCTACTATTCTGTTTTACTGAGCAGTGAACCTTCAGCCAATAAATACTACAGCAGGAATTCACCATGAGTCTGTTAGGGCTTGACAGCCCTGCCAGCCATTGCGCAAATCTTTGTTAGTCCTGACAAGATGTTGGTTGTTTTGTTTTTTTTTTTTTAATCAAAGGAATTACAAATATGTTTTTAATCTTTCGCATTACTCTTAATGCCTTAGAAAAGATCCAAAGCTGTTTAAATCTGTATTTACATTACAAACAGGCAGTAAATTTCAAACTACTAGTCAAGCCCGTTGTCACCCCATGTGAAAATCACCACAGAGAAGAGGATCAGCCAAATTTTTGTATGTGTACTGCAGTTCTTTAATGCATTTCAGACACAGCAAATGCTCCAGACCTCCCCTGAATTCACTTCCCTGGTTCCTGGACAGATGACCCTCCAGTCATGCAGAACCTCTGGAGGCATCATAGAGGTGCTGAGCAGCAATCCTAGTGATTTTGCGATTGTGCTCAATCCTCCTTGGTCCAAGTGTGACAACACCAGGAGTTCATCAGCAAGGCTCCAAGCTAATTTCTGTGTAATGGGGTGAACAATTGTGAGTTTATGTGTGCTCAGACCTGTGGAGCCATCACGCTTACCTGATTCTGTAACAACCTTGTCCCCAGGGCTCTTGAGGAGAAAGTAAGACCTTTACAACAGTGCAGTCTGAGTCCTCCCCAGCCCATGAGTCTCTTTCAGTATTTATTTAGGGTTGTATTTACCTCCAGGCTACACTGGAATACATTTTTGGCTTCTTTTTGCACTCACATTCTCATCCTTTTCCTCCTTGAAGAACTCTCTCCAGTTGTCTGGATTTCTGCCACTTTGATGCAGTCCTGCAGAATCCTTCAGTCCATGAAATCACAGGAAAAGCACAATTCCCACAGAGACATCACCCCGCGGTGTCAAAGGAGTTGAGATTCCTGTGCTAATCTCATAAGAAATTTCATTTCGCAGTATCACTTCATCACACCCAAGTGCGATGACTTCCTGAAATGTGCACGTACCCTCCTTGATAACTACTGCCATTTAGGGCTGCATCTCACAAGCTGCCTTGAAACACCCTGCAAGTCACCCTGCTTCCCATTCCTTGCATGCCCTCCCTGCTGCAGACCCCGTGCAGTTAACTCTGAGGCAGGAGGTGCTTAACTCCTAGTCTTTACATCACACTTCTGGCCACAGACTTTTAACATTCTGAGGATGTGAAAAGAAGTTAAAAGTTGTGTCTGATCCAACATCAGACTGGAGGAAGCCAGACACGCTCCCCAAGACAAAGGGACTCTTACTCCACTAGTAGTGTGTGTGGGTTCCTGCATGTCTCCTCACTCAGCCTTGCACTGAAGTGAACAACTTTACAAGGGTGTTGGGGCACTGAGTGCATCAATAGCCTTTAATGGTCCTGACCAACCTCCATCCACATCTTCTGACCATAGCCCGGGATGTCCATTTAAGCTCAGACCTAAGCCTTGGAAAGCCTTGCTTTAAACTATATAGTTGATGTGTACTTGTTTCCAGTCCTATCTCTGTTCTCATCTCCTAGACCTTGGTTTACTGTCACAGCTTCATATCCAGCCTTGTCTCTTGCTGCTTCCCCAGAACAGTCCCAGAACAGAGTCATCTACACCTGAGTCATCACCTTCAACAATCTGGGACTATCAATGGTCCTTGATACTAGCACCCAAGTCTGTCCACCCTGTTCCGTTCCTGCAGGACTGTGCCCTGGTGGTAAGGGTTCCCTGAGTCACTCCTGCCTGGGCTCTGAGGCTCCTCTGGGGTGTCTGAGGGCAGTTCAGGCTGCCCCCAAAGAGCCCTAGGGACTGGATGGCTGGTGAAAGGGGCAGGTTGGGCCTGACCAACAGCAGGGAGGTGGGCTGAGGCTGAAGTTGTCAGTGGGACTGGGCAAGGGTGGGATAATCAAGCCATCCCTGAACAGTACCTTGGTAGGAAGCAGGGCTTGGGGGATGACAACAGGGGTTCCCAGAGCAGTCTTTGAGGGTGGTAAAGGGATGAAATCAGCCCTGAGGCCATACTGTGGTGGGTGAAGACTCAGGCCTTTCCTGAGGAGACCTCAGAAGCTGGAGGGGTGTCAAGTCACCCTGGAGGTCAGTTGGGAAGGGGAATCTAGCCTCCCTGGTGGACCCTGTGTGTCTGGGCAGGGGTGAAATTAAGGTGTCTCAGAGCAGTCATCCCCAGGATGAGGATCAAGGTACCCATGAGGCTTGGGGTTCAGGATGTTTTTGAGCAGTCCCCAGGCTGCTGATTGTGGGGTTGAAATCAAGGTGCCCCAGAGGAGTAGGAAGCTGGTAGCTTAGGCCCATCTTAGTTTCCCAGTGTCTGTGGCTGGGCTTTGGGGCTTCTCTGGGATGCCTGACAAGCCTCCAACTCTTGACTCTCTTAGGTGAGCCTGGCACGATGGATCTTTCCTCACAGTTAAGATTTTTCTGTAGTTACTTAGCAGAGAGATGTATGGAGATATTGACTTGGCTGACTCTAAGGCTGAATTTGTGTCTCTCACAGTGTGCTGAGCAGAATGCTGATAGAAGCAAAGGCTGTTTACAGAATATATAACAGATACTTCAAAGAGTTTTTCTAGCTTTGAGTTCTTCAGTCACAGGCTTTTGTGCATAATGCATTTCATGTTCTATAAACTTGATACAATATATTCCTTATTAGATAAAGGCAGAAGGATTACAATTACTCCAGTTTTCTCCCTGGGTGAAGGGAGAAAAAAAAAGCAGCTGGGTGATGATACAACAATTTATGATTCCTGTCTAAATTTGGAATTATGTTAGAAGATAAAGGTAACTTTTTGCTGTAAAGAAGAGATCGAGGAAATTCTCAGCATTGAAAGCTACAGTTCCCCAGGATCCCTTCGAATAAGTTGGCTGGTATTCCAGTCTCTTGTAAAGCTGCTTAACTTTGTGCATGTTAATAGCTTTAGTAATTGAGACAGGAGTGTATGTTAAGAGTTATGACACTACAAATGTACTTGCAGACATGCAGAAATAGGGTCTTCGTTTCTATCCAAAGTCAAATATCCTTTAATTAGCCAAGACACTTTATTTTTTGTAATTTTATTTTTGCATATCTACAATTTCTTCAGCAATAGTGGTGTACGTTAGCCTCTCTTTGGGCTTTGAAATATTCAACAGTAGTTGTGTGTAATCTTGATCCATTAGATATCTTCGTTTTCTTAGAGAAACAAGATTTTATATTTCATTTGTAGTACCCACTTCACTACAGAATAGGCAAAAAGATGGTTAGTAAAATCTGTCGGTCAAAATCAAATCATACTAAAAGCAGAAAACTTCACGTGCAAACGGAGGGAGATTAGCATTCTTGAGTTGTTGGGGTTTTTTTCCTCAGCCCCTTCCATATGCGAGGAGCCTTGGCTTCACTGGGAAAG
Source organism: Scolopax mira (assembly GCA_004320125.1). Taxonomy (NCBI): domain Eukaryota; kingdom Metazoa; phylum Chordata; class Aves; order Charadriiformes; family Scolopacidae; genus Scolopax; species Scolopax mira. The sequence continues at coordinate 3,267 of BJBW01002166.1, read as the reverse complement.
GGGCTTGCATTAGGCCGTTTCTTGCTGTATCAAGCTCTTTATGCACCCAGCTGGCTGCAAAGTTTCTCTGTGCTGCGGTGTCTCTGTGTAATCCCAGCCAGTTTCCCTTTGCAGCTGCGGGGGGCCTCCTTTGATGTGCCTCTGTAGGTGGCTGCTGAGCCCTCAACCGGGGCCTGCAAACAGAATCTCTTCTGCAGAGGAAAAGAAAACACCCCGGCGATGCCATGTGACTGTTTTGCTTTACACATGCAGCAGGAACTGACGTCAAGAGCCTCAAGATACTGTTCCCATGCAATGACAGGGTGTTGTGGGGTGTATCGCTGTGCATCTAATATATCTAAGGCAGAGCCTGTGGTGAGGGACAACATGGCCCGCGCCTCCCTTCTGTTCTTGGGCTCTGTTACTTTCAAGGCTCTCTGTGTGTACCGAAACGATGAAGTTTTCTTGCCTTCTTTCCACCTGTGCAGTTGTGAATATCGCAGAGCAAATACACAAACACGCCACAGAGGCAACCAGTGCTAGTTTTATTTTCGCTACTCACTTGGGAGGAAAGGGAGAAGTCATTTCGCGTACCATCAGCGTGCGGCAGGGATGAGTTCTCCTAGGTGTTCGCCTAGCGATCTCCTTTCTGCTATCACAGCTTTCACCTCTTTTCACTTTGAACATACGTACTGGTACAAGAAGTTAAAAAAAGTGATGTTGAAAATAATAAAACTAGGCCAAATTTTTCAATATTGTGTGTAAATGCATGTAGGGACCTGCGTTTCACTGAGAGGACCATGCAACGAGTCCCATGAAAATACCAAAAGCTCATGTTTGGATGAACTGAGTTGTCCAGCAGTTTTTCTTCTTTTCTGTGCCTCCCTGAGGCATGGGAATATGCCAGATGTTCTGGGACACCCTGGCTCTCTCTGCAAGTTGTGAATGTACTCAGAGCCCGAGAGAGCTTAGAATCATACTCATGGAATGGTTTGGGTTGGAAAGGACCTTTAAAGGTCATCTAGTCCAACCCCTATGCAACAAACAGGGGCATCTTCAACTAGATCAGGATGCTCAGAGCCCAGTCCAACCTGACCTTGAATGTTTCTAGGGATGGGGCATCTACAACCTCTCTGGACAATCTGTTCCAGTGTTTCACCACCCTCATCCTAAAAAATTTCTTTCTTGTGTTTAAATCTACCCTCTTCTAGTTCAAAACCATTACCCCTTGTCCTATTGCAACAGGCCCTGCTAAAAAGTTTGCCCCCGTCTTTCTTATAAGCCCCCTTTAAGTACTGAAAGGCCTCAATAGGGCCTCCCCAAAGCCTTCTCTTCTCCAGGCTGAACAACCCCATCTCTCTCAGCCTGTCCTCATAGGAGAGGTGCTCCAGCCCTCTGATTGTTTTTGTGGCCCTTCTGGGGACTTGTTCCACAGGTCCAAGTCTTTCCTGTGCTGAGAACTGCAGAGCTGGATGGTCCAGGTGGGGTCTCACCAGAGCAGAGTAGAGGCGTGGAACCACCTCCCTGGACCTCCTGGCCACGCTTCTTTGATGCAGCCCAGTTGGCTTTTTGCAATGAAAGTGCACATTGTCAGCTCCTGCCCAGCTTGAAACCCACATACCATAGCTGGCTATAAAGAAATTATTTTCACAAATTCAGACACTAGAGTCTTCTGAAAATGCTTGGTTTTCCCAGGCACTAGAAGAGACCTCATTGACAAGTAAAATTACTGAAAATTAGGCCTGTGTTGCTCAAACCAGGACACGTACACCAACCTGCACTTAGAGAAATCAGCCGTACACACATGTGCACACACATACACACACACACAGAGCTCCACACGCAGGAGGGATGCATGCCCACATCAGACTGACAGAAGCATGTCAACCCAGGGGCACGTATGTCCCAGTGCATGCCATCCCAAAGCCATACATTAGAACCCAACACCAACATAGCTGCTGAGGACACACCTCCAGAGGCACACATAATCAAAATCATAGAATGGTTTACGTTGGATAGGACCCTAAAGGTCATCTACTTCCAATCCTCCAACCCCCTAGACCAACACCTCCAACACCTCCCACTAGAGCAGGTTGCTCAAAGCCCCATCCAGCCTGGTCTTGAACTTCCTGGGATAAGACATCCACAACTTCTCTGGGCAGCCTTTTCTGGTGCTTCACCACCTTCAGAGTGAAAAATTTCTTTCTGACGTCTAATCTAACTCTATCCTCTTCCAGTTTGAGGCCATTACTCCCTGTCTTATCATTACCTGCCCTTGTGAAAAGTCCCTCTCCAACTTTCTTGTAGGCCCCCTTCACATACTGGAAAGCTGTTTAAGGTCTCCCCAGAACCTTCTCTTCTCCAGGCTGAACAACCCTAACTCTCTCAGCCTGTTTTCATAGGAGAGGTGCTCCAGCCCTCTGACTGTCGCTGTGGTCCTCCTCTGGAGCTGTTCTAACAGGTCCATGTCCTTCCTGCATTTGAGGCCCTAGAGCTGGATGCAGTACTCCAGATGGGGTCTCACCAGAGCTGATTAGAGGGGCAGAATCACTTCCTTTGACCTGCTGTCCACACTTCTTTTGATGCAACCCAGGCTTTCTGGGCTATGAGCTCACATTGTTGGCTTATGTTGAGCTTCTCATCCACCTGAAGTCCTTTTGGACAGGGTTGCTCTCAATCCATCCTCTGCCCAGCCTGTATTTGTGCTTGGGGTTGCCCTGACCCATGTACAATCCTAGAATCATAGAATGGTTTGGGTTGGAAGGAACCTTAAAGATCATGGAGTTCCAACCCCTGGAACCCATGGGCAGGGACACCTCCCACTAGAGCAGGTTGCTCAAAGCCCCATCCAGCCTGGCCTTGAACACTTCCAGGGATGGGGCATCCCCAGCTTCTGTGGGCAACCTGTTCCAGTGTCTCACCACCCTTGGAGTGAAACATTTCTTCCTGGTGTCTGATCTAAACCTCTCCTCTTTCGGTCCGACGCCGTTACCCCTCGTCCTGTCGCTACACCTCCTTGTGAAAAGTCCCCACCCGGCTTCCCAGCGCCAGTCCACCCCGGGGCTACCACCACGCCGAGCCCCACAGGGCCAGCGGGCGAGCGGGCGGGCACGCGCTGCCCGGCCCCCCTCGCGCCCCTCCCCGTCCCCCGGCACGCGGTCGCGCTTGCTCCCTCGCGCCCGCGGCGGCCGCTGGGATTGGCTGCGGGCGGCCCGGCCCTCCGCCGCCTCGGGTGAAAGGGCGGCCGGGGCAGCAGCGGCAGACATGGCGGCGGCGCTGCGCTGGGGG
>BJBW01002163.1:42897-90933 GCA_004320125.1 Scolopax mira | reverse complement strand
AGTTAACTCCAACAGCTTCAAAACACATCCTCCTCCTTCCCAGCATGAAGGCACACCCGAGAGCCATGTGGAAGCAGTAGGGGTTATCTTTAAATTGGTTTTTAATGGACAAGGGCTTTTTTCTAATTTACCTCTGTCTCCTGGTGACTCAAAGATTTTTTCGGTAATTTCTGGTGTCCTGGCCCTACAGCTGTGCACTTGGGATGGTTCCTTATTAGATGTACATGAGGATTGCCATCTGTGGTCCCACAACAACTCACAGACGTAGCGCAAAGACTTTGTATTTAGGTAAGGTGCCAACAAAGAGCAGATGTAACACACACTCTGTTCCCCCTGTCCATCCTCTCTCCTATGTGGATAACCCAAGCTCACCTGCTCCCGGCTATTGTCCCACCTCAGGTGCTCTTTGCTTTCCCATTTCAACACTAAAAAAGTTTAGAATAATTGTCTGCAGCAACTAATCCTGTGTAATTCCCTTAACTGGTTCCTTCTCAAAACCACAGCGAGTAAAAAAAAAAAGGAAAAGAAAACTGCATTTCATAATGTTAATGCCAAGTTTGATGTGTTCCAGCAGCAAAGCCCACCTTGAAAGTTAATTCCAATTTCCATCCAGGGCATTCTTTCAAGTCTTGGTTAAACAACCCCAGCAGTGAATCTGACTCCACCTCTCCAACTCAGACTGACTTCTGGGCACTTGTTATTTTAGATCAAAATATCAAGTTACTCATCCTCCCCTTTCATCTAAGCATTGATCAGGTTGTAAACAGATATTCTAGAAGCATTCAAAAACTCTGTTGGAATAGAAATAGAAAAACAGTCAAACACAAACTACTTGACAAAGCTGTAGCTAAGAGCACAAATATGAGCCGTGAATGAATAAGGAAAGAGATTATATATGGCACAGAGATATTACATGTAATGCAATGTCTGCGAGATCAGTTTTGGCATGTTTTTCAGTCTGGGCATCTAAAACTCAAAGAAAGATGCTGGTAAAATTGGAGGGAGTTCCAGGAATGATTAAAAATCTTGAAAACCTGCTTTATTCTGAGAGTCTTAAACCCTAATCTATTCAGTTTATCCACCAGAATGCAAAGCCCTCGCTCAGCCACCGTCTGCAGCTTCCCACTTGGGTTAGAGATTGCTCACATTTACGGCTCTTTAATCTTCTCTCACTGGGAACTGATCCTGGATACACTCAGACTGGCAATATGGTATACTTTAGAGATGCAGGTAAATAAGCCTTTCAAGAGCTGACCTACAGATGTGATGAAGTCTCTGTCACTTGAGATCTTTAAATCAGGACTTAATATCTCTTTAGAGGGTGTGCTGGAGCATAGACAGGACTTATAGGCCTGCCTGCAGTGTAGATAGTGCTGGAAGAGGTTCTGCGGTCTGGTTAACAAATGCCGTATAAATAAATTAGCACAGTCGTTGCTTCGGGCCTTAACAATCTATTAATACTTTCAATACCCGGTTTTTGAAATAATCATGCCTTCCTCTTACAAACCACACGCCTGAAACCAGGGTCAGATTATGAGTTAATTACGCTTGCGAACGGCTCTGGATCGCACAACTGAGAAATCCGATGCGACAAAAACTTAATTGGCTTTTCCGAGGGCATCCAGCAAATCACTGGCAAAGCCAGGCACTGAACCCAGGGGAGCTGGTGCTTCCTCACTGCATCTCATGCTTCCAGCTGCTAATAAAAGAGATAGCATCGGGTAAGAAGTGAGGGCCTTTGAAATCTCCTGAAGGGCACGGGTTTGACTCAGCATTATCTGATTCTGTGCCGAGGGGAATATCTCCCCAGTGACAGTCCATCAATGGTAACTGATGAGACTGGCTCCTGACACAGGCGTGCCACATCTGATCACCCCACCCCTGAATTCCTGCTCTGATAGACAGCCTTTTATTTGCATGGAGGAGAACCGGTCATGTTCTGGCCCCTTGTGCCTCAATTTTAGCAGCTGAAGGGACCTGCCAACTCATCCCGCTTCTTTTTGACCACACAGTCTGTTGTGTTTAAGGTTGGTTGATTTATTTCCCACACCCACTCAGTCACCAGAGATTAAACAGCCCTTGGTTTATCTATTAAAGAAGGAGCAATTCATTCCTGCATGCTGAATCTTGTCCTGATCATCTTGTCCCCAAAACTGCTGCAAGAGGGTGGCATGGGTGCCTTTATACAGCTCCACAATGATTGCCCACCTTAGAGAATGGGATTTCTTTCCACAATGTAAGCAGTTGAGTAACCATTCACAAGGGTCCCAGATAAATATCTGCTCTGAATAATACCTGGGGGGAAAAGCTGAGAGGTTGGCAAGCATCGCTGCAGCCTGAGTGTTGCTTTGTGGAAGGACAGGGCTGGGCGCTTGGCTGGCATGTCACCTCTGCCTGGCAAACCCAGCAGAGGAGAAAATGTCACAGAATTGGCCTGTCAAAGTGACGAAGCTGAAAAAGCTTCCACGAAGCTAAAGCAGTGCAGAAGCGCAAGCTGTCATCAAAATGTTTGAAGGAGACTGCTGGGACCAGAGCCCACGAGCGGGCTGAAACCCAGGGAGGGACAACACCAGTCCCATCCCACAACACTTCTCCTGGGATGGCCAGGAAAGTTACAGAATCATGGAATTTTCAGAGTTGGAAGGGACCTCTAGAGATCATCTAGTCCAACTCCCCTGCTAAAGCAGGGTTGCTCAGAGCACATGCTCAGGGCTGCATCCAGGCAGGTCTTGAAAATCTCCAGAGAAGGGGACTCCATGACCTCCCTGGGCAGCCTGTTCCGGTGTTCCGTCACTCTCACCGTAAAGAAGTTTTTCCTCATATTTCAGTGGAACTTCCAGTGTTCCAGCTTGTGCCTGTTGCTCCTCATCCTATCGCTGGAAACCTTCAAATCACCCTTTAGATACTTGTAAACATAGATGGCCTCCCCTCAATCTTCTCTTCTCCAGGCTAAAGAGCGGCAGCCCGTGGTCCAATCCTTTAATCTTGGTTGCCCTATGCTGGACTCTCGCCAGTAGTCCCCTGTCTGTCTTGAATGGGGAGCCCAGAACTGGATGCAGTATTCCAGTTGTGGCCTCACCAATGCGGAGTAGAGGGGAAGGATGATCTCCCTCGACCTGCTGGCCACACTCTTCCCTATACAGTCCAGCATTCCATTGGCCTTCTTGACCTTGTTGTCAAGGGTCATGGAAGTCCCTCCCATACATTTGGGTTCTTGTTTGTTGTTTTGTTTCCAGACTGCTTATTAAAGTGAGAGTCACACGTTAACTCCTGTTGCCCCTATAGAGACCATTCCTCAACTTACCACAATCTCCCTGCTGAGAAGGTGATTTTTGCCAGCAGGCCCACACTTTTCCCTGGCACACCACCATGCACCCGCCCAAAATGGTTGATCTTTGCCCTTGATATTTTATACTTTTTCAAATAGATTTGCCATTAGTACCTTCTTGCTTAGTCATCATGTAGCCAACACAGGTAGCTCTGCCTCATCTGTCACCATAAATCACCCACTCCAGTCCTGAATATTTTTCGCTCTCCTCTCCTATCAATATCTTCAGAGAGTGGACTTTAACCACATTCTAGTCTCCTCTACACCCTCTGGGGATTAGTTTGAAGTGGTTTGGAAAAAAACCACCACTCCAAACAAACCAAACTTGTGGTTGTTGCAAAAGGCTCCTACATTGACTGAACCCCTTAAGATTGTGAAAACCTTTGAAACTAACCCTCGAAGAACTCCTCTTGCGGACACGAAAAGGGAGCTCAATGTGGCATTTCTGACCCAGAAGATCTGGTTTGATTTTTTAGGATCCCTGAGTAACACACATATTCAGGTCCTCAAAAAATGTAGGTACTTAAAGGATCATGGCTTCAGGCTCTCTGTGCCTCAGCCACCCAGCTCAGAGCCAAAATTGGACGTGCATTGATTTGAGATTAAACACATTTTCTCAAGAGTTTAACCAAAGCAACAAGCTCTTCAGGGAATTTCCATCTCTTGGTAGCAGGATGAGGCACCACATGGAAGGAGAACATCGGTCATGCACAAAGAATTGGGGTAAGCGATGAAATGTCCCAATCTGTGTCAGGTTGGATGATGCAAAGTTCCCATCTGGTTTTAAGTGCTTCTTCTCTGTGAAGCTATAAAATGGAGCTGGCAAAAATCCCTTCCCCACAGGGCTAATCAAAGAATAAAGACTACCAGGCAGTGGACGGTCAAGTAATCAGGGCTATTCTAGATATGTGAGATAGTTAGATTGACTGTCCCCCCGCGAAAGCAGCAGAATCATTTTGTGCAAGACTGGGTGATAAATTGAATGAGAAAACTCAAGCAGCTCATCTATTAACAGCTGGCCTCTGCAAAGGCTCCGGCAAACAAAAGCTGCCAATGAAGTTGCGAGATGATCTTGTTTCTCAGAAAAAGAACTTCTTTCTTTCCCTTTCCCCCCTCTTTTATACCGAGGGCAGTCAAAAAGAAAGTGTATGGCAGCTTTTTTAAAGCGGTTGTTTTTCAGAAATGCTAGCTTGCTCACCTGTTGGACTCTTCAGCTTGTTGGAAATGGGGTTAAATCTAGGAGGTGAAAACCAAAAAAAAACCCAACAAAACAACTTGAAAGTGCTCTGAGTATACACCAGGAGGAAAGAGGAGCATCAGATGGCAAAACAGACGACATCCAATGTCGGCTCTCCCCTTCATCCTCTCTCTGAGCCAACCAATTCCCTCCAAATGACAAAAATACATGCTATTTTTGCCTTCCTGATTAGTTTGTTTCAGTAAATCCCACTTCACAGATAGACCCAGCTCGCTTTAATTAGCTTTGGCACATTGACAACGAGAGGGAAGAAAACACCACAGGACAGTGCTGTCCAGACACACATCGCCAAGCAGTGACAAAAATAAACCATTTTGCTACATAACAGCTAAGTGCTTCCTGACTGCCTGCTTTTATCCCTGTAAGCCTTCTACCTAGCTGGTGAAATCAGTCTGACCAACACTTTACTGAACAAAATCTATTTTTCATCTTTTACTAGTAAAATGTTCTAAGCCCAGCAAAATTAGTGGCCATTTGGAGTCGGTTTTTCTTTGATATTATTTTTTTTTTCCACCCTTCATAGTCTCTCCTTGGTTCCCACATCCCATAGTATATTTTATCTCCTGCCTGTTCAGGGCAATCTGGTCATTGCTAGGCAACATGTCATCATAAATATTTCATCAGCAGAGGAGCATTCAGAGCTGCAGCCAAAAAATTTTTATCTGGAGCCACCTCCCTAGTCCTTTTTGCTCCTGTATTGTCAGGGGTGCATGTGTACAGCATCGGTCACTGGCTCTGGACACAGCACGGTAAAGGGATGAACTAGTCTAAGGTATTGTCCCTCAGAAGTAGGTTTTGGCAATTTGATGACAATTTTGTGCATGTGTATGCAGAGAACTGGGGTGGGAAGACAAAGGGTGTTCATCACTTGTAGATGAACACATGGTTTTTGACCTCACTGAGAGAGCACTCAGCATCCTTCAACAAAGCAAAATGCAAACCTAGCCCAACTGTGCAGTGCCACAAGCATGTTCATCCTTACTTCCAGGATTTCCAGGGCCACTGTCCCAAAATAGCCACAACTTTCACTCCCTCTCTCCTTCTCCTCAGAGAAGAACTCCCACCTGGAAAGTGTCATCTGAGAAACACCAGCAGATGAAGCTCTGGAGCTGACTGAGCAGCACTCTCTGGGAAGTTGCATCATTTTGTCAGTAGAGCCTTAACTGTGGAGAGAGTTCTCCCCCCTGCAGTTGTATGTCATGCTGTCATTTCTTCACGGTTACCTTATCTAAAATGAACCTGGCCTGCCTATCTTTCCCTGGCTTTGGGGATGATTATTGCTGCTGCAAGAACTGCTGTAGCAGTATTGGGATCCTGGTGTTAAAAGTGGAGCCATTCTATGTGGTGGGACTGCCTGGACACCTCTTTCTCAACCATGTATGAACAATGTGGGTCCAGAATCCCTGGTGACCCCGAAAGGGTTTGTGTTGGCTGGTCTCTGCTCAGAGGCTGTCTGGGACTAGGGCAATGGATGGCATTACAAGAAAGCAGCCGCATGGTGACCTCTTTATGGCACAGTTTACCTACACGTGCCAAAAAAGATGCACTAGGAGGGTGCTGTTGGGTGGCAAAGAACAGCCTGGGGGTGAGAATTACAGCATTTTGGAAGACGTGTCAATAAGATGCAGTTGTTTCCCGCTACTGCTGATATTTGCAAGCAGCAAAGGGATCCAGCTTGGGTCTAACCAGGGACCAAACTCAGGCTGAGGTAGGACCCAATTGCCTTGTGGAGACGTCCTGGATACTGTATGTAAAGAATAGTCATGCTGCCCAAAAAAACACCCTATCTATTCACTAACACTGGCATTAGTAGCTTATCCACCACTCATTTAACAGATGATTTGGAAAAGGGGTTTGGGGTAATGGCACCCTGGAAGGTCTCAGCCCTACTCCAGAGAAAGGTGGCCACCCTTCTCTAGTTTGAGGAGAGACCTGGCATGGTCAGGCAGGTCCTTTTCTCCAGGCTGCTCTGCAGTAAAGTCCCCTCACCCACCCTGAAGGACCAAGCCATGCCTTTGAGGTACCAGCTTGTCCACGATTTGCTCAACGCACAGAAGAGCAACAGGAACGTGTCAGATTAACATAGCACTCTTCTGTCTAGACTCCCTGTCGAGCCAAATACAATCTTAAAACAAATGGCCTGCTGGAACAGGCTAAGGCTCATGCCTGGATGTTACCAGGAGTAAAGGCGAGGGCAGAGAGGTATTCTGAGTTTGTCTTTTTGCTGATGCCTTCCCCTGTGATGTGAACCTGCGGGTGTTTATGCAGGTTGGATGGTGAGGAATTTTGCCCGATAGAAGAGCAAGCTCAGCAGTACGTGCTGCCTCCCGTGGGAGGTGGGAAAACCATTACTCAGGCAACAGTGTTGTACCTCTGATTGGGATGCTTTCATCACATCTGCCTGCGATCATCAATCAAGATTTTTATTCCTTTGCAAGCCAAGAAATAGGTGAAGCTGGAAGAACTCCTCTGATACCATTAGCTGAAAGAGGCAAGCAAGAAGGATGTGAATATATTTCTAAGCATGTGGGGAGCATAATGATTTCTGATCAAAACCTTAGCGTTTTGTAGCTCTATGATTTTTTTTTTTATTTTAAATGCTTTAAGGGAATTTTATTGCCAGATGAAAGTGCCCAATACTTAGGCATACAGAAGGGGTCTGATGCAAAGCCACATTTTCATTAAGTGAATGATATGGAGACAGGGAATTCATCTGTTCACAGCCTTTCTCCTAAGCTCTCAAGGACAGTGCCAGCACAGTGGTACCTAGTGGCTGTCCCTAGTTAAATGGCACCAGCTGACCTCCATCTAGGTAAGAGCCAGCTTGTTAGTGAGAGTATTTCACCCTTGCCCACAGGAGGTCAGCCTCTTGAAATGGCAACACCACAGTGAATATAAGGAGAGACCTGAGCCTACCCTAAGCCATGACTCACCTACACTGCAGACAAAATGCCTCTAAGTGTGGCCTTCTGATGTGGCTAGAGATTGCTCACTAGACTATCTAGGACCTGTGTGGCACCAGGGAGGCTGGTGAGGCTCTTGAAGGCTGCTGTGTGTGCAGAAACCATGAGGGATGCTGCTTGCCTGCTAGGCTTCACTCCTGGATTTGATGGTGCTGTGCTAACAACGGAAGCTGTAAGTTTGTCTTTTGTGTTATTAATTTTGCTGGTCATCCTTCTCACCTCCCCAAGGCTGCTGGGGAGTGGAACAAGATGTGTCAAGATGGCAGAGACCAATGTGGCTGTTCTTTGCACTCTTTTATCTTTACAGTTTCAGTGATGAGCGAAGGATATGTTAGACCTCATCACTATGTGTTTGAAATTAAGCAAAGGCGTGTCTCCATGGCCCCAAAGGGCAACAGACACTGAAGTAGCCCTGTGGGTGAGAAATAATCTGTGCTGCCTTCAGGGAGCTCCACGTGCATGCAGCTCAGATGCCAAAGGTGCAGATGCTGCCTGACTCAAGAGCTGGCTGATGCAGCTCTGCAGAGCACTGAATTATGGCATACAGACACGGCCACAGTGACAGCAGTAAAATGCTGGAGACCCAGGCAGCTCCAAAGCTGAGACAGGCTCCTCTCAGTCTGTTGGCTCATGCTGAGGGGCAGAGGAACCGAGACCCTGAGTGCAAGGAGAAGCATGCAGCACTGTCCTGGTCATTTAAGGACATGGATGGTATTGCTAACATGAGGCACATCTGTCCTGGGAGCTCTCTAGCAGTAGGAAATTGATCTTCAGGGGTCATGATAATCCATTAGGCTATGGAAGAACTCTTGGGATTAATTGCCATCAGCCAACAAGATGGTCCTTCTCCAGCGTCAGTCAAAGGCATGTTTCCAAAATTTGTCAAAATCATATCTGGAGATCCTGAACTTCCCCAGAAAGGATGAGTCCATAAACAGAACACTTTTTTTTTTTTTTTATAAGCATGTAAGAATGACTGTACTCAGCTGAACCAAGCATTTGCTTTGGCTTCTGTCTGTCACAGTCAGCAACAGCAGAAGCTTTTTGTACAGGAAGAGAGGAAACATCTCTGTTTCCTATCACCTTTAGGCAGTATGCACTTCTCTGGGCAATGTTTAAGTCTTTCTTTTTAATGGATCTTGACAGGTTTTTTTCTGGCCACAAATATTTTTGGCCTCCATGTAATCCTGTGGCAATATATTCCACAGCTTAAATATGTGTGCAAAAGTACTTATTTTTTTAATTTGCTTAACTCTACAATTGGAGAATTTAATTTGATGATCCCTTGCTCTTCTGCTGCAAGAACAGTGAGTAATTGTTTCTTACTCACCTTCCCTCTGGCACACTGTGATATGCCAGTTCTCCCCTGTTTTTTCTGTGTAGTTATACTGTCAAGTGGGCAGGTTGATCTATCCACACTTCATCTACCTCATGCAGGTACCAGCAAGCAGTGACAGTGGAGGGACGTGGATGTTGCCACGGGTCAGTAGACTGCGAGTTTGTACAGTTTACACAACCTCCTAGTCCATTAGGAGACCTCCACTATCATTGTCCATGCTGGATTCATCAAACCTGGCGTATATGTGCCTCCCAATCTATTATATAGATTATAATCTATATCCATTTGATAGGACAGGACTCCAGTTCAAAGAGTCATGCTTTCAGTGGTGGTGGCTGAGATGTGAATGTCTATTAGTGTGACATAAAGGTATGCTGAAGGCCAAGCTGATATTTGAAGATTCAGACTGGATATTGACTGCTCACAGCATCTCAACATGGGAATTGTATGCTTTGAAAACCCTTAATTTTCAGAAGTCCCTGATGACTCTGTGCTAACCTTTAGCTGACTTTAAAAATGAATCCAGCCTGGAAGTACTCTGCAAGCACACAGCCTATTATTGCCACCACTATTTTTCCCCTGTACAATACCAAGAAGAATTAAAGACTCCGGTAGTTTTTGCCCCAAGCAATCATATATAAAATATAGTGCAGGATTGAATCCCTTCTTTCCTACTTTTTGTATTGTCAAAAACCCATCTGAAGCAAATACTTAGCTTTGCAGAGCAGAGTCAGCCTCAAAACACCCACAGCAATCTGTCTGTTGTCACCCCTGGAGTTAAATGCCTCCAGATAGTGAGGGCAATTCAGGGTGGACCCCATCCTGCGTCTCAGCTGGAGAAGCCAGTCATGAATCATCACAGCTTAATGAACACTTTTCTGAGGATTAGGCACTGAGGCAGGAGGTAACATCCAAATTCTCCACCAGAAATGAACTGATTGCTTTGAATTATGGTGGGGTTTTTTTGAAAGATGCAAATGAAGGGAGTTCTCCCTGACCCCAGAGTTCAGAGGAATATTTTTGTGTCAGGATTTCAGTTATGCTACAACATTTGATTTGGGAGGGCAGTCTCACCTGCTGCTAGCTTTTTGTAATAGTGAGATACAGACTTACAATGAGGTCAGTATCCAGTAAAATTTCAGTTTAAATTGTCACCTTTAATTAAAATCATTTCATGTATTTGGAGGACTTGCCAGTTTCAGTGTAGTCTCTTTGAAGAGATTTTTTTTTCCAAATATTAGGCCATTAGACAAATGGTTTCATTTTATGCCAGCTGAGCTCATCTCTCAGAAGAAACACAAGAAAGCTCTTTGTTTCCCCTAATTATGGGGCACAGGAAGGCACTGGGAATGACGTGGCATGAGCAAGGCATGGCATGTGAAGCAGGCACCTCAGGAGAGTGTGTTGGAGAAGGACATGGTCTCTCCTCATGTAGCACCTTTTCCCTTTGAACACATGAGGGCGGAGACATTCTGGGTGGAAAAGTGCCCATTTGTTTTGTGGTCTGTCTTCATTCTCTCTGGCCTGGAGTCATCCTGATATAGTCTCCAGTGGTTTGGACCCTTCCAGTTGCAGAGTTATGTCCGTTTCCATGAGTTTATAATATTCCTTCATTGGCTTCCCCCGTTCAGTTCAGAACCATTTGATCTCATCTCACCCCACTGGTGACTTTCTTCCTTTCTCTAATCAAAAATCAAAGCAGGGCTGTTTAGGAGCCTGTATTGGCAGAGAAGTGATGGGATAAGAGGGGCATTAAAGCATTGAGGAGAATAACTGAGGAGAGAGCTCAAAGCTAATATGGGGGGAGCAGAGAGCTTGTGACAAGATTCCTCTGACTTTCTCTTAGGCCATCTTTGTCTTTAGTATTTCACAAGTTCCTCCTGGTTGCGGTGGCCAAATCCTACATCACTGCCGTAGCAGACCAACAACATTTACCAAGGAACCACTGGCTCAGGTGGCTGACAAAAGGCAGAAGGTCTTGGAGGTAAAACCTCAATCACCAAAGCATCATGGAGAGGGGGTGATATCCTCACTGCTAAAGTGAAGTCGAACAAGACTCAGAAAACAATCTTCCACCAGGAGAAGAGCATCCTTATTTATTACAAGAAAGGAAAAAACCTCTTTAGCCACATCAGTGAAGCAATGTCCAAGTGTTCTCTTTAATCCTCCTTAATCATGGTGTTGCTGATTAACATTTGAATAGAGCTTCTAATTAGAAAGAAGAGACACACACAACTTCACCCTGCTGAGGAGGTGAATTCTCAGCTCCTACCACTCCTTCCTGCATATGCTGTGCTGATTAGGGCTTGAATGGGACAATGATTAAAGAGGCCACTGCCACTTTGCAACCTCTGAATAGCATAGCTACATTCAAGGATTTATTTTCAACTAAGACTTGAATAAATGTTTTGCAAATGTGAGCCACTCCTGCCGAATAGGAAGAGCTTTTAAACACTTCTGAAGCACTATTCCATCTTTTTCACTGCTTTATCTCCCTGATCTTTGCCTGTGTAGAACATGACCTGTTTGACCGTAATGTATTTCGATTAGGATCATGGTTTAGGTATATGTATTTCCCCTGTTCATCTACTTCATTATTCAAAAAGCAGCTGAAGCCTGGTAAAAACTTGAAAAGTGTGCTATTGAAAAATCACTTCTACCTTCTTGGGCAGAAGTGTTTTGTTTAAGTTCTTCCATCCATTATATAATTTATTGCACTTATTAATTTGCCGTAGGCCTAACCAAAGTCAGGGCTCTGTTGTGCTAGGAACTACCCACATTCAAAGATGACCATAGTCTTAATCTCCTAGGAGTTTTTGATCTCTGCTTGAGTCAATTACATCAATCCATTTAGGAAGACAGCTTTTCTATGCCTAGCTCCATTAGGGATCTGGGGAACAAAATGATCAGAATTGACCTAAGCCTTGTTGTAAATGGGTGTGCAGCCACGTACTCACTAGGACCTCAAGTTACAGAGCTCTGGCAGATGAATTCATGCTGTAACAGCTTAAGAAATTACAGCTTCCAGCTCTTTCTCTATGTCTATATAAAGGCTTTCCCCTGTCAACTTAGTGCCTCAGGTTCTTCTGCAATCAGGACTGTATCTTGCAACACATGGTGATGGGGGCTTTGAAGAAGGATGCCAGAACCTGCTTGCATGCAACTGAGGTCTAGGTCCGTGTCCTCCTCTGAGGAGAAAGCAACATCTTAAACCACTGTAGCAACATTTGCATGAACCCGACTTTCA
Organism: Scolopax mira; assembly: GCA_004320125.1. Classification (NCBI taxonomy): domain Eukaryota; kingdom Metazoa; phylum Chordata; class Aves; order Charadriiformes; family Scolopacidae; genus Scolopax; species Scolopax mira. The sequence continues at coordinate 78,798 of BJBW01002163.1, read as the reverse complement.
GGTAGATTTCTCTCCCAAAGATGCTTCGGGAGACTTCCTGCAGCACAATGTATTATTGGCCTATTTTTTTCTGTATTCATTAAGTTAGGTAAAGAGAGGAAAATGGAAATTGTATTGAGGCTTGTAGCATGTGGAAGAGATGCTTTGTGGACCTTTCTGTACTAAATTCCCCTCGTGGTCCTCGTTTTTTCTTAATAGAACTCCTAAATCATCTTTCTCAGAACTAAAGACACTTTCATAAATGGGATCCTGACAATCTTTTCCTTCCAGGTACCCAAAATTAGACTTTGTGATACAAGTGAATTTATTATGAGAAGGCAATGAGTTCTTGTAGCTTTAAATCATTACCAGACTCTGTGGAAAAGAGGCAGAAGCAAGTGAAAAGGGAGAGGTAAAGCCTACAGTGTAAGATCAATGGATCTGATTCAACTGTAGTGGAAAAATAGAGAGATTTTACATAGAGCTATGGAAAAAATAATCTCTAAGGGTTCCTTCACTTCAGAAGTGTCTTTTCTGTAGTGTTGGGCCATAGGCACATAATAGGAAAAATGCAATGAGCCAGCTTGCTTTTGTGGGTTGTTTTTTGGGGTTTTTTTTGTTTGGATATTTTTTTTTTTAAGCCCATCACAAAACAACTTTGTAATAGGTATTTCATGAGGGAATTGAGACTGGTAGCACTTAGGAATGGATATTCAGCTTTTGCTGTGCTGAAACAACCAGCTGTGCTCACTCCACATGAAAGCTCAGCAAAAGCAAGGTCAGCTCCACATCCCATCCTCTCCCTGTTCGTAGGCAGATGCCACGCAATAGATGCACCTTTGAGATATGTTTTGGGGTGCAATAACTCCTGAAAGGCTCAGAAAAATGTATCTGGGGCTGCACATCCAAAACCTCTTTCTTGACTCTGCAATGAGATCTGGTCTTGAAGGTGCCAGCACAGCTGGACCCACCAGACTGCAAAGACGGGGGGGGGGGGGGGGGGGGGGGGGGGGGGGGGGGGCTGGCGGCGGCGCGGGGGGGGGGGCGGCGGGCGGCGGGCGGGGGGGGGGGGGGGGGGGGGGGGGGGGGGGGGGGGGGGGGGGGGGGGGGGGGGGGGGGGGGGGGGGGAGAGGGGGTGGGGGGGGGGGGGGGGGGGGGAGGGGGGGGGGTGGGGGGGGGGGGGGGGGGGGGGGGTTTATGGTGAGCTACCTCTTTGTTGTTTATTTTGTCTGGCACCCGGGGTGGCTTACTGAGTATCACTCTATTTCTGAAAGTAGGAGAGTGAATGTTGTCTGGGTCTGAGAGCCTGTATCACCGAGATCAAGTTAAATTCGGAGCCACAGCATTCAGCTACAAATCCCTCCAAGAAAATGTCCTAAACTGTCGAGGAGGTGACCTCTATGACAAAGTGAGTTCTCTGCTGCAGTGCCCGACAGGACCTGCCAGCCACTCTGCTGAGGCTCATTAGAGAGGGAGATGATGCTCCCTTGGCCTGGTCCATCACTTGGTGTCACAGGAGCTCCAGGTGGCCTCAAATGTCTGCAACTGTCAAAGGAAAATGGAAAATTGCTCAATTGACTTGATGTTTAACTTCTCTCAGCGGCAGCGCAGGAGTAGGGAGGAGAAAGAAGAGAAAGGCAGGGGAGGAAGAGCACAATTTGCTGAAAGACCCTTTCTGAAGGAAGAAGCAAAAAGCAAAATGAGGTGACGCCCACCCACATTTAGAGTTTATATCTGCAGAAGCCTGAGTTCACACACTCCAGTAATGATCATCATAAAAATGCAAAGACATCTCTGCCATTTAGCAGCTGTTTCCTGGATTTCAAGATATCTTGTTCCTATGGGCTAGAGAGTGACAAGCTCCTGCCTGCATGAGTGCAGCAGAAAGAAATGTGAAAAGGCCTGTCCTCAGTCTCTCTTTGTCCCTTGAGAGCTTCCCAGCCCTGCTAACTGGATTTGCACCCAGCCTTCCAGCTCTGGGACTGCTCATGCTCAAACAGCCAAGCTGAGAAATTATTTTAGAGAGACCACAATATGTTAGAAACATGTTAAACTCTTCCAGCTCTTCTCTTGGGAAGCTGGCACTCATCAGCACCCTGCCTGCCCAGCAAGGTCCTGATAACCTGCCTCGGGTGGGTGAATCCCCACCGAGATGTCTCGTGTGAAGGCAAGAGCCTGCTGAGTCCTGTGCTCAGTACATTACCTCTCTCAATATGCCTGGCACTGGGGAGCCTGGTGTCCCTGATTGGAATTCCAAACTCTTAGTGACTTCTTTCCCCTTTCATTAACTTCCTAATGGCCCAGCTCTTCTGGGATTATGCTCTGTCAGGACCAAGGGCTATTCTCCGACCACTCTGCTTATCACACCCAGCAACAGCAGCCTTTGCTGGCAGCTCTGGCTGGTGCCAAGCCAAGAGGGGCAGGCAGGAATAGCTTCCCAAGGCAATGTGAGGAGAGCTGTGGCTCTGTTCAGATGATCTAGCTCCAGAGAGCAGCACCTAAATACAGCAGCAAAGCAGGGAAAGGGAGTCTGGAGTTTAAAGGCCTCTGCAATCATCAGCAGTTGAAAAAATTGATGAAGCAGTAAAAACTTAGAAACATAGAATCATCCAGGTTGGAGGGGACCTTTAAGATCATCGAGTACAACCATAAAGTTGCTTCCTTCCAACTAGAAATAAGGAGAGTTTCAGAAAGGTCTCTGCCTTAACCCCTCTGTACCCACTATGGATGCTTTTAGTGACAATCTTGTTCCCTTTAGGAAGAAAACTTGTTTCCAGTCCATGCTAAGAGGAAACCCAATTCCTGCCCACTGTCAGCAGGAAGAGGTATGAAGTGAATGGGTTGGGGGAACCCGTACTTTTAAAAGTCAAAAATAACGTGGTGTATAACATAAAGGACGAAGTTGAGCTTTGAGGGCTAGTGACTCACACGCAATATAAATTCAAGTGTTGTAACAGAGCAATAGTGGAGAAAACTGCTGCAAAATGCAGGACCCGATGGGTAGCAGCAGGTTATCGAAGGTGAAGCTCACACAGTGGTTTTAACAAGTGTTGCAACCTGCCACCATAGTTTGGTTTTGATTGCTGTGATTTTATTGGGGTTCGTTAGAGCATCAGATGCTTGGGCGCTCTGTGGAGGTGAGGGGTGTATTTGCCTTATGCTCATTGTGCAGCCAAACCAACAATAACCTAATAAACAATAACTAATAAAGCCAGGGGTTAATGATGTGAAACCCTGAGTGTGATATGGACAGAGCAATCCTCTCAGGAGCAGAGGCAGCTGGAGGAAGGATGAAAGGACTCGCAAGAAACTAGTGTTAAAATAGCTGCTTTTCTGCCATTTCATTGAGTTCCTTCAGTATGTGTGCATCATGGTCAATTTGGCGAATCACTCAGTACAAGACATTAAAAATACAACAAAATGCTTTAAAATGTCTGCAGCGGGATTATAGGTACCTCAGAGAGAAAGCAAATGAACACACCTAAATACTGGGTAGGGTTTTTGGTTAAATCCAAGCGCAGTTGGTCAGAAATGCCTGCATAAGGGCTTTTTTTTCCCCTTGTATCCTAGCTCTAGGTAGGCTTGGCTGCATAGAGGAAGGATCTGTTTATCTTGCTGGAAGCATGCTCCAGGACTGAGATGGGGATGAGAGCCACTGCCTCCAAGCCCTGGCCTTGGAAACTGCAATTGCCAGGTTTGGCATTTTGGTACAGCCTGTTATGAAGAGAAAAGTGATTAGAGAAGCCCCAGTAGGTCCTGCCTGTCAATAAAGCTGGATTTAATGGCAGAAGATGGAGCTAAAGTTACTGTGGGTGATCCTGCTGCAGGTTTTTCCCTCCCACCCGGCTCCTTCAGTGGGTTGAGCTTTGCACCAGCAAGAAGTAGCAGCTCTGGCTTTTGGTCCATCCCATCCAGGACAGTCGGGTGGTCCAGGCTCTGCTTGGCCCTGTGGTTCGGCCTCGATGCAGGAAGGTAACGTTTTTATTCCACACCACTTTACCAGGCACGCGTTCAAACCTAATTAAGCCTAGCGTTATCGTTGTTTTTATCACATTAAGATGCCACTTGGCTCTCAGCAGCACAGACCACAAAGTCAACACTGCATCTTTAAACAGAAACAACAGATTTTGGTTCAATTAAAAATTCATTAAAATGTAAATTAGTTTGTAGGGTTTTTTTCCTTCTAATGCCTATTCAGTGTGGCACTCTAATGGCTAAAGGCTTTAAGGGGAGGTTAGCTCCAAGCACAGAAACAAATTGCTCTCCATATACTCACCTACTTAAGTGATCTTGGAAAAGAATTTAACCCTTTTCCCTCATCCACTGAGGTTTCCATCTCAGGATCTCCACCTTATTCCAAACGTTTGTCATGCTCTTTCTTTGTCATGCTTTCTTAAGTCTAAAATGAATAGTTGACCTTATATGCAGCTTTTCTTTCCCTTCCCCTTTGCAATTCTCTACAGCTCTCAGGGAATTCTTTTTCCCAACAAGACCTATTCTGAAAGCCAATTGTTTCCTCCCAGACTCTGCTAGATGTGCCAGAATAAATTTCCTGGATGTTTCCCTTCCAGTGGCTGCACGAGATATGATGATTTAACCACATACTTACTAAATCACTTGTCGCTTCTAATGTGCTATGAAACCACGTGTGAGCATTATTATTATTATTTTCCTTATCGTTGTAAACTCAGTCGCTATTGCAAGTTCATTAGGTGTCGTTAATTGCTAACAACACATTCAGAACGTATGGTAAACGCAATTTAATTGAGAACTAATTAACTTGTTATAGTTATCTCATTACATGCCAATTAAACTTTTTAACATTCCTTTTCAGTAGATAAAGGAACAGTTAAAATCCTGGGGACCAAATTCAGAGCTGGTGTAAGGGGGGGTAGCTTTGCTGCCTTCATCTGTAGTGTGTTTGCTGACAAGGGGGTTGCTTTGCATCTTGTATTTCTGTAAGATTAAGGGAAACTAAGGGAGTTCAGGTTAATTTAGTGTGTCTCTGAAGAGGCTGAGAATTTGGGGGGAAAAAATGCCTCTGATGATGGTTTTATGTTTCAGGAGAGGGACCCAAGGACTGGGGCCAGGAATTTCTGCTCTGTGGCTGAATCAACCTATGGGTTTTGGTAAACCAAGCTCCAGCTCTTCCCACATCTGTAAATTATATGGGGGAATATTTACGTACTACACCCAATCCAGAGTCTGTGCAAAAGCATCCTTTGATGATGGGCTTTGGATTGGCATCTCTGTGCTACGTAATTTCAGGGGACTCTTTCCAAACAAGCTCCAGCTGATCGCACACAAGAGAGTTCAAGGCAGCATGATTGACTGCACCTGCCCCCTACCAGCTCTGTGATCAAATCACATTTGCCTAGTTTGTTTCTTCCCTTTCTCTGCATGACAGTGTCAAGCAAACAAAGGAGAAGAGAAGTAATGGAGGAAAAAAAAGCAAAGCCATGTGAGTACAAAGTGTTTCCCAAAGACCTAAAATAAACAGCTGGGAAAAATTGGGAACAATATTGCCTTTAATCTCTAAGATAACCAGGTTCAGACATCTTAGATGTTAGTAGTAACATCTGTGGCTCTAAAAAAAAAATAATAGAAAAATCAACCTGTAGCTGAGCCATTAAGTTCACAGTGTCACTGTAAAGTTGACTTCAAACCGAAAACAAAATCTTTCAAAGGGAGAAGAATTCAAGAGGCTGTTATTAAATTGAGAGGTAACTATTCTGCCACTGTAGAAGTGAAGGATAAAGTCGCTGAAGGGATTGTTGATTAATTTCTTTTCTATTGGCTCACTGAAATAGCTGTGTGAGAAACCTGAAAAATATGTGAAGGGACAAGCGGGTAGCTTCAGCAGCCACTACAGAAGGCTTTGACCTGAGCAAGTTTCCCCAGATAAAGGAATCTCTGGTGCATGGGGTGGGAAAAGAAGTCCAAGAGTGTAACTACTCTGCCATGGATATCTCAATGCACCACAGTGAGAGTCAGCTGACACAAATCAAACCAGTTTGGGTATAAAGCAGGGTTAGCGTGGACCAGTATCTTTTGTCACGGTGCAGAATCATCCCCCAGTCCAGGTGGGATGCTCAGTTTGCAGGTTCAGGCTGTTAATTCATTTACAGGGAGAGCAAACCGTGCTGTGCTAGGACAAGGGTATATGAAAAAGTGTCAGGAAGAGGAAAACTAAGCTAAAGCAGGGAGGCAGAGCAAGCTGTTTGCATCCTTCAAAATAAAGCAAAGGAGTGCCTGTGAAGATGAACTTTATTTTAAACCACAGGCAAGGAGAGTGTTAATACATCTATCTTTTCCAATAAGATATAATACAACAAAAGCAGCTGAAGAAGCCTTTCTCACAGAAATTTCTAACCAACTTTGTAAAGCCAAGAAGGCAAAACTCTTCTGGAGACCTTTCATGTTCTTAGTTTGCTGAATCCAAACGTTTATGTGCATCTTCTATAACCATTATCGTTTAAATAGATAGCATTCCTCGAGTGGAGAGGGTGGGTGTGATGGAGTGTTATGGAGGTTATTAGTACATACCAGAAGCCTCAAGAACTCTTCAGCGTTTCTATCCAGGATGTGCTAAGATGGCAATACTTGCATGGTGAATGTGTTTTTACTGTGTGTTTTTTATGATGTTTTCATTATGTGCTTTTATTATGTGGTTATAAGCTGCTAGAATGGAAACAGGGGCAATAAAGCATGATTGATTATTATATTCCCATATATAAATGGAGATTATTTTTTTCCACTAGGAATCTATGAATGACAGAGAAGTTTGATTGGGATGCAGGTCTGAACATTAAGTCCACTCCTGGAGTAATTAATCCAACTCCTCAAGTCAAGTCATTGCTGATGCTTATAAGCCTTCTTCAAGTCATCAGACACTCAGCTTGGCACAGCTGGAGAGGCAGCTGGAACACTTGGTGCCCTATGTTACCACAGATCTCCAGAAGCCTCAGGCCACGGAAACTGCCTCCTTCCGAAATCCCCAAAGCTGAAGCAGAAGTTAAATTCAGAAGCAAAATGGGGTGGCCCAGGCTTTTGTTTAAGAACTTGTTTCTGATGGGGTCCTATTTGGGCATCAGAGTCAAGAACTCTGAAGTAAGACTCTGTCCTTGTTTAGGGCTTAATGTTTTGTGTTGTGAAAGGTCTGATAAAGTGAAGGTGAACCGCTTCAGTAGCATCTGTTTATGGTGACCAAGGTAATGGGCTCTTCTTTAGGAGCTGCAGGGACTCAGCACTTCTCAGAATCAGGCTTTTCAGTGAGCTGAGAGTTAATCTTTGTGCAGTTCCCTTACGCAATACTGTGCTCTAGAAGTGTTTTCATCTGCCGATGCAAGTGTTCATCAGGTCCACAATGGTTGTGGCTGGTTTCAGCTGACACAGATTCTGACTCTTTTTTTCTGTGTGTGTGCTGTATTTGAGACCCATTCTCTGCAATGCTCCCCTCGTTCACCAACCCTGGAGACAGCAGCTCCCTGCGAAATCTGCCTCTCAGACACCTCGGTGGAACAGGGCCTCTTCTCTTACAGACCTGAGATAGATAGCTATCAGTATCCAAAATTCCCTGCTGAGGCCCTTGAAGGAGCTGGACAGACCAAGAAGAAAGCATGGTGAGGTATGTGCTGGCTGAGGAAACACCCTGGCTTTCAGGGAAGCGAACCCAAGAATCTTCCTGTAATTTATTTATAGAGCGAAGCAAGGGAAATCTTTGCTGTTCCTCCAAATAAAAATCTCTCCTTCCCTGACTCTAATCGTTCAATAACCTCACACAGAATGGAAGCATTCCCCCATCCTCTGTGGGTTTTGTGCCTCGTGTTGTTGCTTGCTAAATATATGCAGGCACACCACTTACTGCAGCATGCAGGCTCATGATCTTTGCATGGCTTCTTCCCCTCCAGGAACACCATAAATAAATCATGGGGTCAGGAAGGTCTGTTACACGCCTGTGGTCTCTCTCTCCCCCACGCTGGCTCTTTTTCTCTCTCCTTACTCCTTCTCCATTTGTACAGAGCACTTAAACCTGCCAGGAGTGTTACCTGCAGCCTCCCCCTTACACTGGTATCTCGCTGTGCTCAGTGCAATCCCGCTGCAGATCAATCATTCATATTCCTTGCCACTGAGGACACTAATGATCTGAGATCAGAGAAAAAAAAAAAAAAAAAAAAAAATCACATTTAGGCACAAGCCACACTAAAGTTTTTCTTGCTGGGGAACGTGCTCACTGGACTGACAAATCAGGTTTCCCAAAGAGATGGGTTTTCAAGCGTGTGGTGCTGCACAGCCAGGGTCATGTATTCAAAACCTCTCATTTAGAATCACTGAATCAGTTTAAGATTCAGACATCGCTAGACAAGGCGATGGGCCATCTTGTCTAGACCATGCTTTTGCCAAGAAAGGTTGGACCAGGTGACCCTTGAGGTCCTGTCCAACCTGGCATTCTGTGATTTATTTTTTTTTTAATTTAGGAGCCAGAAGGGGAGTATGACATTGAAAATATCCTGTTCCAGTTTGTGATTGGGGTGTCTGCAGTGCCCTACGAGCTTTTGGGATCAAATGTAGGTGATTTCCCCTTAGTGTTGGTGACCAAGAGGCAAGCTCTTGGGTGAGCTCTAGGCAAAGAAGTTCTGTTCTCGCCTGCAGGAGGAACTAACTTGGGGCCACGCTCTCCCTGCAGCTTCTGGTTAGAGCTTTTGGGGAAAATCCCTCTGCCCTACTTCACTCTTCCAGAAATCCCTTTATTCTGAAGGCCAAACAATTCACTCAGCAGCTCTGTCCACCGAAAAGGACAAGAAAAATGAGAAATATTAGTATAAAAGAGGAGAAAGAAACATTTATTATTGATGGGGGGCAAACTGATAGTCTCTGTAGATGGAAATCAAGTGTCTTACTAGAGCAGAAATGAGGTATCACGTTAAAAGCCTTCTCCACAGCAGTTTTTTAACTGTTGGCAATGGGTGGAGAGAAGAAAAGGTTCCATTCTTTACATTGCCCCTTTAGATTTTGTAATTTTTGCTAAATGGAACATATTGTTAAATCTCATGTTTTCTTTGCAGAAAAGTTCTCATTTGCAAAGGGCCATGTGTGCGTGCGATGTTTTTTTTTCTTTTTCCCTTTTTTGGGTTGTTTTAATTGCTGTTGTAATCTGCACATTTTGCAAAGATTTAGATCGACATTTTCCATAGGATCATAAGAAAACCGGGGGAAAAGCAAGGCAGCCTTCCCGTGGGTTTTCTCAGGTGTGCTGATCACTAAGGTGACAGATTTTGGAGTGCTTAATAGCACTACTTTCTTTATTTGGATGGCTCCAAAGGAGGGTCATAAAGATTTCCTCATCCTTTTATAACTAGGCTTGTGTCATCTTCTCCAGCCCTCTTTTTCACCATGACTCCTCACAAGCAGGAGCAGTCTGATATCAAATTTATCTTGCAAATAAACCCCATCCCATATTTCAGGGTGCCCATACACAGCTTATCTCTTCATCCTGCGTGTAAGATTGTTTATCCAAAGTAGGTAGATTTGCCCCCTCGACACGGTTGTGGAGAGTAATTGGGTATCTGTCAAGTACAGGACAAGATTAATCAAACTTGTCACCTTGAAACAGGCCAAAACTAGAGTCAAATATGACCTGTGCTTTCAGGGCCATGAAATGTAGACAGAAGTACCGCGATGAAGATGCGCTACGGGGAAAATAAAACAAAACACAAAACCTTAAAGAAATGTCATGACTTAGCAGCTTTGAACTGAGATAAGAGAAAGAATTCAAAACCCGATGAGGTCTCAGTTTGGCACCTGAAACCTGTCTTTGTTTATCAGGCACTTAAAATCTACCATTATAAGTGAGAAATACTCACCGGTTTGGAATTATCTTGGGGGGATGTCAAATCACCGCTGGTGGTACGCAAGAAATGTGCATGCCTCGGATATAACCGAGCACGTGCACGTATTCTGACATGGCCTTGCTGAGTTAGTTATTTTTCTATGGATTGGGAAGAACACAGGCAAAATGTTGGGATTAGGTGTAGAGGCAGGGAACGAGGCAGGTACTTCGTGCCTGTTTCTGTTTCAGGACTATGGGCAAAGGGGTTTTTTCCTTCCTATGACAGTGCAAGACAAACGTCGTGACTGCAGGTTTGCAGCAAGGATGGGCTGGGACAGCTTGGATGGGCCCAGTGCAGAGACTGGGATTGACCTTTGGGCACTCACTCCTTCTGGCCACAGAGTTTCACGCCGATCGACGGGAATCATCTTCGCTCTGCAAAGTTGAAGCATCTTTCAGCCCTGTGGTCTCCTGCCTTGGGCATCACGGTGGCCTTCAGAGTACCAAGGACGAGCAAAACACACCCAGGTTTGAAACAACCCCCTCAAAAGAGGGTGCCCCCCCCATTATGTGTATAGATATATACGCACACACGTGCACACACAGCACTGCCACCCAGTGGCTTGCTAACCACAAAGGGGGTTAGCAAACCAGCCTTGTTTCAGGGTGTTTTTTTCCCCAATATGACATAAAAGCTCCCTATAAGCATGTCCTCAGCTCTGCCATCCCAACCTGGAGGTGCCAGGGCCCAGGGCCAGGCTGTAAAATTGTGCCAGCGGCAACTGGAACTACAGACACCTTAGCATCGGGTTCAGACTAACAGACAATTTGCAGTTGTCACATATATTCTGCCTTTTCCCTTTTTTTTTTTCTTCTATCTTTTCCCTTTTCTGTGTGTGCATGTGGTTAATTGCGAAGGGGAGGACAGGAGACCTTATCTCTCGCAACGAGTGGTGGCAAAACTGAAAAATTGTTTTCATTACCAGGTGGAAGGCTTTTCACATGCAAATTATCAATATCATTGTGAATGTGGCATTTTTTATTAATTCAAACCAGCTTATCTGACCAAAAAGAAAGAAAGATCATTCTTGTTTTATATCAAACATTTTGCTCTGACAATGGTGAGTCCGATTTGATGAAATATTGCATGGATCACACCATTTTTGCAATTTACTGCAGAAGAGAAAGAAATAGAATGGACTAATGGATGGGGTTGGATTTGGGGATTTTGGGGTGGGCTTTGGTGTGGTTTTGTTGGGGTTTTTTTTGCTTTTGTTCTAAACATCAGTCAAATGATGCCTGTTTACGTAAGTGTTTTAACTTCTCTTCTTCAACGTCAAAGAAACTGATCTGGTTTTACAGATGTATTTTTGTCTCTCCATTGTGTGCACTTCCCCTTCAGACACTGGGAAAATAGGGTCACGTTCCCTGCTGAGTCCATCCTTTTCTATTGATTTTGCTTTCTTAAAATCCTAATAGAGCTTGAAATTAATACACTTTAATTTTCTTCTTGCTTTCTTGTGAACCGTTAAAGCTCGCATGTTGCTGCTACACCACTCTAGGTGTAATGAAGATGACAGGCTTGGGGTCCTTCTTCCAATGGAAAAATTCACAAGAAGAGGAAATCATGAGGGTTTTAACTCTTCTTCCATGGAAAGGGAGGGCTCTCTCTCCCAGCCTAAGAGACAAGGAGCAGGGAAGCTTCTGCTCTCAATTCAACAGAGGACAGACGACACAAAGTTATGGACCCTTCTGATGGCGCTAAATTCAGATTCGCCAACATTACGACACATCTAAACGCCTCTGCTAGGGCTGCATCTCAGTCCTGTCTGCTTCTTAAAGACAAACCATATTCATATTACCCTCCTTATTAGAAACATCAATTTGTCCCAGCATTTGGGAGTCATTTAGAAAGACTCACAGCTCCTCCAGGAGGCAGGTGGATGCACTTTAGTAGTGGACCCAGCTGCTTTGGGATACAGCTGGAAAGTATTTACCAGAGATCAAATAAAACCAGGTGAAGAGCCTGACAGCTGCTTGGTTGTTCCCAGTGTTTTTCCATCCATGAGCAAAGAGGCTGTGGAACTTGTGATGCTGGAGGTGGGACTCTGATCCCTTGTTCAATGCAGAGACCAGCAAAAGCATTCAGGAGAAGAGAGAGGGCATCAAACCTACTGAATCAGCATTTTTCTTCCTGCTGATGAACTTAGTGGGGAGAAAAAGACACTTCATGCCCCTCGGGAGTCGCCTGACTTTTGCAGGAAGAGTGATGGTTTCATTGGGGAAAACACCTAGAGGTGGGTTTGTGGGCAATAATGAGGCAACGAAACGTCGCGACCCTGGTAAATACAGGCTCCCATTTGTCATCCCCGCTCGTCACGTCAGAGGACTGTTTAGCTGTATAAAATGGGCTGTAAACTTTGTTCATTTTGGCTGACAGATATGATAAAGGTTATATGCGTTTCACAGCATTACGAATTTGATGCAGAAAGGTCTCTTGAGGCCTCTTGCTGCACCAGGTTTTATCATTTGTCATAGCATGGCGAAGACCTCGTGGGTCATCTTCTCTGTCCCTCCTTTGCTTGTTCAGGAGCCACTACTTTCTCAATGATGCTTCTCGCAGATTAAAAGCATTTTAAATATGTATTATTTTTGCACCCTCTGTGTATCTGTGCCTTTCATATCCACATCTTAAATTCATCACCTCTCCACCAGTTGTTTGTAAATGTCCCTAGGTGCTTAACTCTTATTCTTGGAATCCTCTGAGCTATTGTTGGTGAATATGGCTATTACATATTCCTGATATTTCTCAAAGGTCAAAAGAAAATGTAAAAATGCCATTTCTTCTTTCTTCTCCCTTCAAAGCAGCAAAATGCAATATTGTTCTGGTGCAGTTACTTTTGCCATTACGCTAAGATATTTTTTTTTCAGTATACCTTATTGTATTTACTTGAAATGTTTCTGGATACAGAATTATTTCCTCAAATTATTAGGAACTAGAAGATATAATAGCCTTTTATTATGTTTCAGAACATATTACTCTACCACAACAGTCTATCCGCGATAGTTTGCTCTCATCTTCCTGCAACTCATCTTACAAATGAGACATAAAATTGAGGCTCTGGACGGTTACGGACCCAATCCTGCAACATTTATGCACCTGGTTAAGCTGAATCTTGTGAGGATTCATAGTGAATGGGATGTGCAGAACGACTAGCACTTGAGGAACTATGCCAACTGCTCCAATGCAGTTTGCAGGTCTTCAGGATAAAGAGGAATGCATCGCAGTAGGGTGCATTATCCCTCCCTCCCCCAAATCTGGACGGGATGCCCCAAAGGAGGGACGCAGAGTAAAATGTCCTCTCCTGCAGTCAGTACCTATTATATTCATTTGTTTTGATCGCTGTGGGTAAGGCTCCTGATCGTGCAGAATTTAGCCCTCAGCAATGCAACACAATCCTCAGGTTTTCATCGTAGTGATGTTACAGCCTCGTTAATTGATTACAAAATAAGTCAGCAAACTGCACTGTTCCTGCATCTCCCATGTGGCTTCCTGCCTCCTCATTCAAAACCAGCTGTAACCCCAAGGTCCCGATCCCTGTGTTTGAAGCCTGATCAGCTGAAGAATGACCTTTCTCTCTGACCTACATCTTTCATAGGAATACAGCAACAGATGACACCAAGTACAGGATTCACGGAGCTCTTTGCACAAGCCCTGAGCAGTAGAACTCTCCAGTGAAGGACATCAGGCTTAACTCTCAGCTCACCCTGCAAGGAGGTGGGTTTTTTCATTTCAGTTAATAGCAGCATCGCCATTGACTTCTGCAGGAGTCGAGTCAAATCCCAGCATGTCTTTTAACACGAGCTACTCCTCAGCAGAAGGAACATCTGAGCAGACAGGATGTCCCTGGCCCTCTGAGAGTCCTCATCCAGCCAAACCATCTCCCACCACCACGTGCTGAATGGTCCCCCCACTTCTTGCTCAGCCTCCGTCGAGATTTCCGTTCTTGCACGTTGCCACCGTGATTGGCAACCGAAACAGAAAGATCAGACAAAAGAAGCTGAAACACCACCTGGGATGGAGCTGGAAAAAAGATGCGGGAGCAGATCTCTCTCCATCTGTATTCCTGAGGATGTGCAAGACGGGCAGCCAGCTGCGGCGCAGTGCTCCCGAACCACAGGGGAGCGGTGCTCTGCCCCGTGGCATCTCGGGAAGCCCCCGTGTCACCAGCAAGGTCACCTCGAGGAGGCCTGAGGACGAGGAAACAGGCCAGTCACACCGCTGCAAAACTCCAGAGTGTGGGGTGGGCAAAAGGAGCCCAAGAAGAATAAAACAGAAGGAAAACGAGGCTTTTCTCAGATTTATGCAGAAGGTAAATTATGGGGCTACTTACACCACCCGAAATCACTTTCTCCCCAGGGGCCTGAATATGCTCTCTTATAAAAGCTGTATAGTGGACTGTAAATTTGTCATATACACTACAGTGTAATTGTACCAGATTCACCCGTGTTGTATTTTTCCCCTATAAACGTAACGGTGATTTGTTTGTCCTCTCTGCCTCCCAGAGTTTCAAAATCCCCAGGAAATCACACCGGCCCTAACGGCCTCCTTCCCCCTATTTGCTGCCGGTGGAGAGAAAAAGTCTTCCCCTGCGTGGTGCCTTCCCCTACACGAAACCAGTGTCCCCGTAGGTGTGGACACGCTCACCCCAGTGCCAACCCTGGTTAGGAATCACGCAGCCTCCCCAGCGTTATCACCACCACCCCCCCCGAGCCACCCGTTTTTTGCATCGGTGCGAAAAGCCCCGCGTGCGAACGGAAAATGGCAGCTTTCCAAGTGGCCCCCAGTTAATAGCTCTGTTTTGCTTAATGGTGCCTCCCATTCAGCCGAAAGATGCTGCTTTAAATATGTAAGCAATTAGTATCTCTCTCTCTCTCTCTCTCTCTCAACACATCTGTGCTGCTTCTAGCTGCTGCATGATAAATCCACCGCGTCCCTCTCCGGCTCGGCGGTCCATGTATCACCAGATATTCTGATTTTCAGCAACTTTCTGGTCCGAAAGAATGATGCTTAGATTTGGGGGTGCTCTGCCAGGCTGGCCTTACCTAACCCCAGCACAGCCGGCCTCTCCAGGGCCAGCGCTGGACTAACAGATCACAGGGACTTAGGAGAAGGACCTCTTGGTCTTATTTGGGCCTTTCTTTTGTCCAGTCAGTGGCTTTTTCCTTCTTCCCAACTTTCGTACACTTCCAGCTCCTTTTCTGGGTAGAAACTGCAGCTTTTTCTCTCTCCATAGCAAAATCTAGAGAGCCTGCAAGCAGAGCCAACGCAGAGCCCCTTGTGTGGTTTCTGCTTAATAAATTCTGCCTGTTCCAACTTTGGGGAGATCCGAAGAGCCGTGGCGGGACTGGTGCGGTTGTGACAGTCGGTATTTCTAGTAACACAAAGAAATTGTTGTCACCCAAATGGCTATTGGGAGTAATAGAGATGGGGGTGAGGAGTTATTAATCATCTTTGTGCACAAAGTGTTCTCCATCCCAGCAGCTCTGCCTTCTTGCACGAACCTCGCGGGAGGGGAAAAGGGACGGTCGCCGCCATCAAAACCAGCACCTTTGTCTTATTTTATGACAGTTTTTGCCCTTTCGGGGAGAAGCCACCCGCCTCACCGAAAGCTGGGACTGACCCCGCTACACCGCGCTGGGGTGCGCACCGAGGGGGGATGCTCCGCGGTGGCGCAGAACAAAAAGCCCCCACCCCGGAGGGCGGGGTGCGTGTGTGTGCGTGTGTGTGCGTGTCCCCCATCCCCAGGACGAGGGGCAGCAGCTCCCGGGACACACCGCAAACTTTCCCGTCGGGGGGCGGCGGGTGCAGAGCCCGCCCCGTCCGCCCCCTCCCCGCGCCGGGCGGGGCGGGACGGGCGCTCCGCGGGCGCCGAGGGGCGGAGCGGCCCCGCCGGGCGGCGGCGGCGGTGGTGGCGGTGGCGCCGAGCTGGGACGCGCGGAGCCCCTGCTCCGCACCCCGCGGAGCGACGCGGAGCGGCCCGGCCCGGCCCGGCCCAGCCCGGGAGCCATGCCGCTGCCGTGCCGGGGCTGGACGCTGGCGTTGCTCACGCTGCTCGTCGGTTTCCTCATCTTCGCCGATATCTCCGAGATCGAGGAGGAGAGCGGGTAAATATCCCCCTCGCCCGGCGCGGAGGGGCGCGGAGGATAGGGGTGCTGGAGGAGGAGGAGGAGGAGGAGGCGGTGGCGGAGGGTTGTGATGGGGAGGGAGAGGGAAGGGGGGGGCGCCCCGACAGTTTCTTTGTCTCCGGCTCTCCCGGGTTCTTACCGCGCCGAAGTGGGAAGGGAGCTCGCTCCGCTCCCGCGCAGCCCCGCGGAGCCGGCGGCAACCCCGGGCGGGACCGCTTCGCCACCGGGCAGGACGGGACACGCCGGGGCATGGGGCTGGGGGGGCAGCCAGGGCGGTCCGGGCAAGGGTGCGGTAGCCAGTACCGGTCCCGTTAGAGATGCTGAGGTACCAGCTCGGGTAGAGATGCTGGAAGAGGTACCGGTCCCATTAGAGACATTGAGGTGCTGGTCCAGGTAGAGATGCTGGTCCAGCTGGGGATGCTGGAACAGGTACTGGTCCCGTTAGAGACACTGAGGTTGTGGTCCGAGTAGGGATGGTGAGTCAGGTACAGGTCTGGGTAGAGATGCTGGAGCGGGTACCAGTGGGTTAGAGGTGATGGAGCACATACTGGTCTGGAGAGAGGTGTCTGGGCAGGGGCAGTGCTCAGGTGTTGGTGGACTGATGGAGCATGTCCCTAAGCAGGATATCAGGGCAGGCAGTTTGCTGGCTGGGTATGGTGGGGGAGGTGGCAGCCCAAGGGGCTTGGGTGCTGGTGCTGGTCTGGATGGGCGTGGTGGAGAGGACACCAGCTTGTGGAGATGATGGTTAAGGGACGGATGCAGGGTGCTGGAGCATGGACCAGTCCATGGGGTGAGAGAGATTGAGCAGGGACCAGTCTGGAAGGGGTGATAGAGCAGAGAGAGCTGAACCCTGCTTTTCCATCCCCACGAGCTTCATGATCACCTCTCCATGGTCACCTTCAGGATGGGTGCTTACCTGCAGTTGCCCTGCATGGCAGGGACTGCAGCAGCCCCTAAGTCTAATAAGCAATTCCTAAGCCCCTAAGAGGTACACCCTATGTACCCCATAAACCTCATCTCTGGGGGCTGCTTGGAAACTTAGGGGATGAGAGGAACAACTGTGGAGAGGAGGTTTGCATTAACTTGAGGAACTCACTACAGTAACCTGGAAAAGCAAATAATTCTAGTAATGTGGGGTGCAGAAGATCTTTCTGTTTGGGACCAGGTGGCATTGCCCACAGTGTCACATCAAAACAAATACCTGGTACTTGGGGCTGAAATTATAAATGAGATTATGTTTGTCATTGTTTCATTGTTATATTACATTGGGTGCCACAGGCAAGAAGTGCTTAAAGGTCAGTAGCCTTGTCCAGAAACACCCGGCACCAGACTGTGGGTTATCAGGCTAGATTAATTGTTGCTCTGCAATGAGCTGGCACTATCTGTAAAATAATAAAGGAAATGAAAAGCTTCTGAATCGTCCTCTCCATCGGACAGGCTGCTCCGATCCCATTGCTTTCCTCCCATCTTCTTTTCTGGCTTCTGTTCTTTCTTCTTTCTCCTTGTCTATCTGCTAGATCTGTCCGCTAGAACTTGCTGTGCCCTTATTGAAAATCTATTCTGTTTTGTTACTTTCTTGTCCTGTTTTTCACCCTGGTTCATTAGGGATTCCTAGTGTTGGGCTTTTTTTTTTTTTCTCCTCTTTTCTATACATCGTATGGAAATTAGATGTTTGCTGGCTGCTTATCTCCAAGCCCTGGCATCTGAGTTTGTTGCTGTAGTTCCTCCAAGGAAGTACTGCCAAGCCATGCAGAGACAGCAACAGGGTCAGATGAGTTCTGTAGGAACAGCGAGCAGCGTGTTTCACACAGCATTTCAGAAATAATAGTGCAAAAGGTGACTGGCAAAGGAGAGGAGCACCTTACGCCCCTGGGGAGTGAAGGAGGGGTCCTGCAATCTGGTGTCCCCTGATATGTGTTAGTCTCAGACCAGTTTTTCACAGATGAGCTCCCGCATCAGCTGTGCTTCTGATGTGGGGATGCACAAAGCAAAGGTGGGACCCTGCTGTATTAAGAAGTGATCGTGAAGCAGGATAAACCGACCGGTTCTCTTGCTTTGCCCTCTCCCTTTTCCCTTCCCGCGTGTCTTTTCCCTCTTGTGTCTCTGAAGTGGTTCAGGTTTGATGCGCTCTCTCATCCCAAACCCAGCAAGGGGCCAAACAAACACCCTGAGCTCTTAACACAGGAGCCTGGCACAAAGAGCGCTTCATCCCTGTGTGCTGCCATGGTGCCAGGGATGGTCAGTGCCAGGGATGGTCTGGGTTTTCAACTTTGAGGGCCACAGGATTGCAGTATCCTTCGCAAACAGGACCTGTGGGGTCTGTGTGACAGCAAAAGTGCACAATTGTGTAGAGAAAGAGACCCTTCCAAAGTTTTCCAGGAGCTCACTGCGTGTCCAGGAGGGAATAGCTCTTCTCCGTGAGAGGTTTGGGAGGTGCCAGGTATTTGTGCAGCTCTCCCTCAGGTCAGGAATCTTTGTCTGATGGATCGTGTGGCTCAGCATCCTCCTCCACATCCCCACAGACCACCTTTCCTTTGGTCTGCACAGCCCAGGCTTTGAGGAGAGCGAAGAGCTGGCCAGGTGTCCCCTGGCAGGCACACAGCCACCGAGGGGGGAGCTGGGAAATACAGGCAGGTGCAACTCTTTTCTTCTTTTTCCTTGGCATCGAAACACTCTCTAATTATTGTGAGGAGTGAACAGCTTGCCCACTTTTACACATACCCTGCCCCCTGCCTGTGATTTGGATTGTCTTTGGAAGAATATGCCTCATATGGGTGGGAGCAGGGGGGAACATATTTCTCTCACCTACAAATACTGAGAAATCACAGAAAGAAAGAACAAAATGTTTGTTAGGTACCGAGTCAGAGCATAATGGACCAGGAAAAGAAAGGACCGGAAAAAAACCCAAACAAAACCCATGCTGTTTCCCTGGACAGTGAGTTCCCAGCATCGCAGGTGAAAGGGGGTAGGAGCCGAGGGCAGCTGGAGATGCTGTTCCCCGGCAGAGGATGCTGAGAAAGATGTTTGCTCCTCAAGCAGTCCCGTCTTGCTCCTCCAGATATTATTATACCACCTCCTGCAGACAGGAGATACTGAAACAAAGAGGTGTCGAGGCAAGGATGAAAATTCAGCAGTTTCTCGCTCCCGTGTCGCTCTCTTTAGCCTGTTCCTCTCTCGCCCTGCTGCCCCCCCTGCCATTGTGTGTCTGTGTCACCTACACACGCATCGCTGGCATTGCCTGCTCGGTGGTGCCTGGGGGATGTCGGCGGGTGGGTGGGCTCATCCCCCTCGCCTTCCCTCCCTCCTCACCCTCACCGATGTGCGCTGCTGCTGCTGCCGGTGAGGTATTTGTCGTTGTGAAGGGGTCTTGGCACTTTGTTGCCGAACAACCACCCGGTTCCAGGGCCGGCTGAACTTTTCCCGCAGCCCGGTGGTGCCTACCGTTTCCCTCCATCTCTCCGGCTCTTTGTTTCCCTGGAAAGAAACAAAAGAAGGCACATCGGCGTCTGCCTTGGGGAGCACCAGTGCAATCGCAGCCATTTCTTCATCCACCCCAGGGTAAGGGAGCGGGCCAGACCCTCTTGCCGTGGCGGAAGACAAAGGACTCAGCGTTGAGTGGAATAATTATAGCCGGTGACGAAGAGGAAAATTCTGCTCCTTGGTGGCAGTTTAAAGGGACTCTTTGTTGTTATGCGTCTGCCGTAGCAGTTCTGCAGGGGTCCGGCTGTGTCCTGATTGTCTGTAGAGGGAGCTGGTGACCCGCTGCCACCAGGTGACTTCTCAAATTAGTGTGTGAGCCATCTTAGGGAGCACTTGACACTTGGTAATGGGTTGGACTTAATATGAGTCAATCTTTTCTCTGCTAGTCCAGGCCACATGCCTTTCCATCCTGATTACAAGAGGAATTATATTCTGCTCTTTTTAAGTGATGAATTGGAGTATCTAATATTGCTGGCCTACCTGGAAGCTTGTCAGTAAATTGCCACTTTTTCCTCCTGTGCCCTTTTCTAATGCCTGCTTTTCAAAGGCTCAGGAATGCCACAAGACATTTTGTGTCCTTTATGGTGGCTGAAGTGCTTGCTCAAAGTGGTCTGTAGCGTGCTGTAGTCTTAACACTTCTTGTCAAGGTTGGTCCTTGGTGTATAAATGTCCTGCTTAGGTCTTTTAGGCTGTGATTTACTGCGCCTGACCCAGAGTCAGTCAAAGACTCGCTTTCCACCAGAAAGTTCTTTTGGAAAAAGCGCTATGTTCTACCACCATATACATTTGTGCACTCACACAGCAGGTGCAGAGGAGCCAACAATTATCCAGGTTGGTCAAGAGGAGGGAGTAAAACCTCTCTGCAGGACAGAAGCCCACGGGCACCCTGGAACTATTCATGTAAATGGAACCAGTGGAGAGACCTTTGTAGTCGCTGCGTATGGCAGGGCTCTAACAAAAGCCCCATGATGCATCGGGCTGGAAAAATAAAAGCAATGTTGGAGCACTGATTTGAGTAAGAAAATTCTTGGTGTAGGCTTTGATTGCAACTCTTCTCATGATAACTTGAGCTCAAGCAGGCAATTTCAGGTCAGCCGCAGAGCCCCCCTTCTTCCCTTTAAAACACTCCTTCATCTCCTGCTGCCCTGCAGGGGTGGCTGCCACAGGGACATGTCCAAAACCCCTGTGCTCCTGCCTAGAGCAAGTTGAAGGAGTTGAATGTCCATAGCTGAGCTCCGAGGGAATGGCAGGAGCAGTGGTACCTGCAGGGAAGTGGTGTCTGGCGGGAGGGCTGGGAGCAGCAAGACGGAAAGCAGTAGCAGACCCTTGAGCAATTGAGTGGAACAAAAAGAAAACCCAGCGCTGTGAATGCAACCAGTCCCTCCAAGAGTTTTCCAGTACAGTTGGTGAAAAGTTTCTCTTTGAACCAGTCCTGATAGTCAGCAGCTTGCAAGACTCCCAAGAAGGGAATTTCTGAGGTTGCCATTGAGGAGGGGAGTGGCTGTGGTATGAGGATGCACATCCCCAGCCAGTTGCTGGAGCCATGGCCAGTCCCACCCTCAGCAACCAAAGCAATGAAGAGAGCAATGCAGCTCCCACACGAAGCTCCAAGTTTCCCTTTTGCCCAGGTGGGCTTTTTGTTTTCTGTCTCTAACCCCGCAAAGGCACGATTCCAGTCTGGAGAGCAAAGGAAACCTTTTTCTCCCTGCAGAGAGCAAGGAGTTGCAAATGTTGGTTCATTTAGCAAAGGCTTGTTGAGCAGCTAACGGTGAGGTTAAGTGCTTCAGCCATCAGCAGTTCGGTGCCCGCTCCTCCGTGCCCCTGCCGTGCTTCTGGGCAGAGAGCGAAGCCCTGGGACCGTGGCCAGCAGTGACACAGCAGGTCCCGTGGCCACCAAGAACCTTCCTCCCAGACATTGACAAAGGGCTTCTCTTTCTCTCGTATTCTCTGCAGCAACCGTGGTTATTGTGCTCGAACATCTGTTCATTGGTGCCTACCTGAGTGCCAGATGTGCTTTTGATCTTCCAGGAAAGTGTTTTGCAGCAGCTCCCTTATCTTTCCTTGGGCTTTCAGGCTACAGGTATTTCGGTTTTTCATCCCTCAGACCAGCACTACTTAAATACATCTACAGGCACGGTTGATATATAAAACAGTTGTTCCAAAGACAGACTTCTAATTGCCTCCATCGTTTGTTTCTTTCCTGGGCCTGAGTCATCCTCAGTAGCAAGAAATAAGCCCAAACTACAACACGGGACAATAATACTTGTGCCATGTCCCTAGTTTCCATCCCCAGTTGCCTCTGGAAAGAAGGGAGTTCCCTGGCACAGTAGATTCACCGTGGGAGCAGGGTGTCCTTCAGCAGAAGCTGTGACAGAGCAGGTGAGTGTCAACAGCTCTGCCCCTTGCAAGGCAATACAAAAAGGGAAGGAAAAGAAAAGGGTAAAAAAAAAAAAATAAAGAGCATCTTTACAGCTGCTTTTTCTTTCTGTTCCCACTGTAAACCTAAACAATGCCTTGCCTTGGCTGAGCAGGAGCCTGGATGCTGGTGGTGGCCGTGGGGGGTGCATCCTCATCAACGGCAGCGGTGCTGGCTCCGATCAGGAAGCGAAAGGGCTGATCCAGGGAGATGGGCACGGAGCTGCCAAAATGGAGTAGCAGTGATGGTGTGGGGTGAGAGAGCCAGGAGCAGGAAGGAAGAAGAGCCAGGAAGGTGGCACATGGCAAAGGTGCTCGGCATGTGGATGGTGGGACCCAGATGGTCCTCCTTCAGCAGCAAGTGGTGCCACAGCACAAATGCCATGTCCTCCCATCAGGTAACCCCATCAGGAGTCGTCCCTGCACCAGCCTAGGGGTGATTGTTGCTCTTGGAGGTGACACTACGAGGCAGAAATGCTGTCAGCTTTAGGGATGCTCCCCTTTGCCAGGCATCCAGCAGGTTTGTCACCCTCTAACTGCTGGCCCCACTACTGACCCTCGGAGGTTCCTTGTTTGCACAGCCTTTGATTCATCGAGCTGGCTGCTTGTGCACCAGGTCAGCTCTTTCCAAGTTTAAGTGCTGGACTCTTTCTTATTGCTATTGCAACTGAAATCCTTGTTATTGCATACAGAAACCCACCGGGAATATTCCGAACAAATACAAAAAAAAAACCAAACAACCAAAAAAAAACCCCAAGCCAGGCTGGCCATCTGTATGCTGAGCACGCCATCCCTCCCTGTCCAGTGCTCTCCATGGGCAGGACTGCTTTTAAAAGCCCATATTGTTACAGTCATGATGCAGTTTTGAAGTGCTCTCTCAAAACCTCCTTCACTCAAACATCATCGTGGTGGGCTCCGGGTGTCAGCAGTGCGTCTGGCAGCTCTACATCAAAGGACGTTTTTTCCACCACGACCTGTCACCTCCCAACCCAAGCTTTACTGGCATCCTCAGGAATATAATTCAGCTTTCAGCCAGCGGCTACAACAGGGGACATGTTTTCCCTGTGAAGGTTAAGCATTGTCATAAGGCATCTCCAGCTCTTTTTCAGACACCCAGAAGCACACTCGACTGTCAACCAACAGCTGCTCAGTTGATAATTAAACTTCTCCTTCTTACGGCCGCCTGGATTTCCACAGTGTAGCTCTATGAGCCAGGGGAGCAGAGAGGAGGCTGAGCTCTGAAACCACATTAGCTTTTCAATATTTGGCATCTGGACGTTGTAGTTTGGGTACTAAGTCCCTGTGAAGGTTCTGGAATGACTCCATTGCTGGTGGGTGCCTGTGATGGTGGCCAAATAGCTCAGGTGGTTGCTGGTTTCAGGGTGCAGCTCTCATCCAGGCACTCCCAACCCTCTTTGCATAGGCACACATTGTTATTTTGAGGATGCTCATACAGAAGAACCATCGCAGTAGGATGTCATTGCCCAGGAGAGGTCCTCAGCATCCACATCAACAGTGAAAGAAGAAACCGCTCAAGACCTTGTGTATTCCAAGGGGCTCTGCAAAACAGTGAGAAAAGTAGGCAAGAGACAGGTGTGGGAGGATGAGCCTGAGGACCCACAGCCCTTCAGACACAGTATCTTTACATATTCCCATTTCCCAAGGTCTGTGGCATCCAAGATGCTGCAGGAGCCACTGGGATTTCTGTCTTTCGGGACGCGGATGCTCAGGGTGACAGGATCTGCTGCAAGACTGATGTGCTGCTGCTTGCACTCCCTGATAGCTCTGCTCTGTTGGCTGAAAAAAATTATCTCAGGAAAAATGTATAGTGTAGACATGTTTTTTAAACAGTGAGGCTTTTGTCTCGGCTCCTTTCTAGATCTTTGTTGGGCTCTTGATAGTTTTTTCCTACTCCCTTCCAGAAAGGGAAAGCTAAATACACACTCAACAACCCCGATTCAAATCCCCTCTGGATCCTTTTTGCCTGCTTCAATATCTTTCTTTTTGCTGGCTGTTTCATTAACACAGACAAAAAAACCTGAACCAATGCCAGGATTCAATTTTTAATGCAAGACTTGAGGTGGAGAAAGGAATAAGGTCCTGCAGGACGGGGAGAGGTGAGGTGTCTGACATTTGAGCCCTGTGAGTGCGTGAGTGTTTTGTCTTTAGAGCAGTGATAAAGCAATGGCATCATGGGGTGATGGAGTCAGGCCACGCTGACGTTGTGGTGAATGCATGTGGATGTGAGACCTGACACTCCACAGGTGCCAGAGACACTTTTCTGGCTCAGGAAAAGATCTTGCTGGCCTGGGGACAGAGCCTCAAAGTTCTGTGACGTGGCTCCCTCGTGGACAGCAGTAACCATCAGGCTGCTTCAAGCATCCTCCTGCCTCTTATGGGTCCTTCAGGGCATTTGGCTCAAGTCAGGGACAGGGATTTGCTTGTGGTACTCTGGTTACCCCAGTGCAGAAGTGATCCCCAGGCAGCATGCTGGTGTCTCTCCCATTGCCTCGTGTCCTTTAGTCATCAGGGCTGTGCTGTTCCTGCCGAATCTTCACCAGTTTTGTCACATAAGCGTTTCAGGCTAATTGGCTTATTCCCTATTAAGCAATAGGTGTCTCTGTTTTGCAAACTCATGTGTCTCAGTTCCTGCATCCTCAGCGTACGTTTGCAGTGATTACACACAGTGATTTGCAGCCAGGCAGAAACCTCAGGGCCAAACCCTGCTCTCATTTACGCGGGAGCTGATGCGGAGCCACGGTTACCACCTGACAGGTAGGGATGCTGAGGGCCTCTGACCTTCCCTGGTCCCAGGGAAGGAGCCTGCAGGAGGGGTGATGTGATGGGAGATGGGACTGGGGCGTGGGAGGAGGTGACCAAATTAGCAAGGCTGGTTTGCATGAGACTGACAGGTCTGTGGTTCCCGTGGTGGGTAATAACAAGTGCCATGAGCAGCAATGAAGGCATTTTCTGGTGCTTTTACACCGAATCTCCTTGTTTTGCTGGAAGATGCTGCATCACCAGTGTGGCTACACAAGCACTGACCCTGCAACTCATGTACCAGAGCTGCATCAGGACCCCAGCAGGGCAAGGTGGTTTTACTGAAAGCCACGATAGGGTACACTCTCCCAAATGTGGTCATACAGCTCGTTGGAAAGAATAGAACCTTGGGAGCAGTAAAAATAGCACCTGATATTTAGGAAGTTTTTGACACTCAGGCTGCCAAGCTGTGACAATATGAACAAGTGAGATTTTAAACACATGGAAGTGTGATTTCAAACGTCTCATCAAGATGTATCGCAGGAGCTTTCATCCTAGCAGACAAACGCTTTGGAAACGTCTTCCAAATTAATCCCTACAGAGAGAACCTTGTGTGGAGGGGAAGTGTGGGTACATAGGGCTACCCAGCGGCTACTGCTTCTCTTAATCGCAATCTGCTCCACACCCCGGCTGGATGAAAGCCTCAAAAGCAACTGCTGAAATGTCACAGGGATTGATTGGCAAGTGTCAGATGTCCTAGCTCCTCCCAGTGTGTTATGAAATGTGATTGAGGGAGGTGAGATGAGAAACGAGCGTGCCAGAGCTGCGTTTCTGGGTGGGAGAGGACCACTGTCAGGGAGAGTGCACGGCATTGTGTTTGAGTCCCTTCATCTCAAGGTTCAAAAATGCATCTCTGATCCCATCACTTCTCGCCTGGCCTTGGCTTTTGTTTCTAATTTGCAGGTTGGTTTCCATGTGGGGGTAACCACGCAGTGATGCCTCTCCTCCCCAAATTTGTCTCTTCTGTGATAGCAGAACATTTTATGGATATGAGTGGGCTTTGACCTAAACCACACAGAAACTGCTTGAATGTCTAGTGGGGAGTCCACAAGGGGACTTGCCAACCAATGTGGCCTTTTTCCATATTTTCAGTGAGACCCTGATGTGCGGATGGAAAGCCAGGACACAGTTCCCAAGGAATCCCATTTTCCAGCCTTTGGGCTTGGTTCCAGCTCAGTTTGAGCTACTTTGTTTCCTCACCTTGTGGGACAGGCTGAACAGGTTGGCACTCAGAAGCCAATTATTTCTCTTTCATAGACAATGTGGCAATTTCCCCTCCAAAAGCAAGCCCTGAAGTTGTGTCCCTGGATGTCAGGGAAGAGGAGGGAGGGGTGGACACCTGTGTCCTGAGCCACATCTCACAGCACTGGCCCCAGCAAATCCTGCCACCCCTTTGAGGACATGGGGAGCACGTGGCTTATCTTAATGACTGTGCTGCTCTTAGGTCAGCAAAACGAATTCACTTACTTAATAGGGCAGTGGGTGCACCCAAGCCCTTCTCTAAGGAGGTGGCTGCAGGTGCCAGCAAGTCCTGACGTTGCAAGGTCTGGTTTATGCCCACGAGTGCGTGTGGGATTACATATCACTGAGAGCGTCAGCAGCAGCAAGTCTATCAAGCTTGGGAGGAGAGGGGGGGACAATCTGTGTGTTTATATTTCACTTCCAGTGGCTGGGCAGTGTACCCCTCTCCCCAAAATTGTTAGTTACAGTGACTGGGTCCATCTGGCCACAAAGGAGCACCCTGCAGAGGGTCTGTGAACATCCCGCTCCGCATCCCCTGCCCACCCAGCTGCCTCGGGGAGAGCCCATGGGTTGGGAGGGCAGTGATTTTGAGAGGATGGTCCCTGGTCAGGCCTGGCATCACACTCTTCAGATAGAAAATAGCAATTCAGGTCCCGAGGACAATATCAGAGCAATCGTTAAAAAGACAAGTAAATACAGGTGGTGATTATTATTATTTTTTTAATAGATATGGATACAGACTGCAACTATTTCAGGAGACCTACATGCGCTTTTCAGGCCAATGAGACCTTTTTCAGATCGATTGCCGTGGTCCTCTGGGTGATGCCTTCTCACCCAGCAAGAGCCATACTCAGCAAGAGCAGCATTTTCAAGAGGACAGGTCTACTCAGCCCATAGTGCACGCTCCTGTCCTGGCTTATGGGACTGTCATTTTTTTTGTGTTATGGGCCAAATGGACACTTCATTCCCAGAGTCCTTGCTGTAAAACAAAGATCATAAAATACACCTAACACAAATTCAGGTTTTGAGAATTTAATTAGTAGGTGTTAATGATTTGGGCCGCTCAGATAACAATTGTGATACTATGAACTCTAATTCTGAGGAATTCAGGTGGATAAATTCTGCTTAACCATCCCCTTGGGATTATTATCTTTTATGTGGAGGAGGGAGGAGAGGGGGACTTGCCCAAGGTCAGGAAGAGGCAGAGGTTTTGTTCCACCAGCAACGGGCTCCAGAAATGTGGCCAAACGGGTGGTCGGCTACAGCTGAAATTTCTAGCTAGTTCATGTTTCTTGTGCCCACTTCCTATGTGTTTTGTCTGCCACAGATGCTGGGGGGAAGCAGGACTTGGAGGCTCGTGAAATATCCACGGAAAACACGTTTTTGAATTTGTAAGCCTGAGAATATGGATGCATAAAGCCTGCTGCTCTTAGAGATCCTCTCGCCCAAAGAGGCTGTGTGACCTACTTGTTCAGTCAAAGCTGCTTTGATTTCACATATCGAAATTGCTCGAAGCAAGACCGAACCGTACCTAGCAACAATTAAGAGAATCATTTAAGAAGTGGGAAGTGATGAATAGGGAAGCAAAAACCCTAAACAGCCCATTCATAGTGGGTGAATAGAAAAGTCTTCGCATACCTGATTTGTCAGAAATTATTCATCCAAGAAAATTTGAACCATAAGACAATTTTTCTTTTTTATCCTCTGATATATGAATCAGTGTCACTTTACATCTGAGCACAGAATGTTTTGACCTATATAATATCTTAGATAGCGGAAATTCAGCTTGAAAATCTCAAAGCAGAAACGAGAAAGGATGGCATAAGCCAGTAATATGGCATTAGCACATATAGATGTGACTTATCACTGGAAAACATCCCAACAGAAGTCAAAAGAAGAGCGTTTTGTAAATAATAGGATTAGGAAGCAGGTTGGTACTTTGTGGAGCTGGCTATACGATCAAACTGATAACAACTAGATTAATAAGGCAATTCAATCTAAACACGGTGTAGCACTAGAAAGCTTTTCAAAATCAATGCCTATCTGTGCAATTTTAATCGAGGTTGGTCTTTGCCTTTTGAAGCCAAGAGATTTGAAGCTCCAGGTCAGCAACATATAATAAAATGGGCTGACATTATTTTATTTTTATTCTTAACACGTGCCTCTTAATTAGTGCCTTCCATTTCTTAATGTTTTCCTCTTCCCAGGTGGGGGAAGTGAAGCAGTACAGCGATATTGGCTTGCCTGTGTTGGTAATGAAGTATGGCAGACCTTGGAAAATCCCAGGCTTGATAAACTACGGGTGTTTTGAGCAGCTGGTTTGCCTGGCCGGTACCCAGCGGTGGGCTGAGCTGGGCAGGGTGGCTGGACAGAGAGATAAACCCTGTACTATCATGTTCACATCATGCGTTGTCCTCAACTGTAGAAAGCAGAAGTAGGGAGGTGAGGTCCCTCTGGACTCAGCACTGGTGAGGCCACACCTCAAGTATTGTGTCCAGTTCTGGGCACCTCAATACAAGAGAGATATCGAGGTGCTGGAGCAAGTGCAGAGGAGGACAATGAAGCTGGTGAAGGGCCTGGAGAACAAATCATATGAAGAGCGGTTAAAGGAGCTGGGACTGTTTAGTTTGAGGAAGAGGAGGCTGAGGAGAGACCTCATCACTCTCTGCAACTACTTGAAAGGACACTGTAGAGAGGTTGGTGCTGGTCTCTTCTCACAGGTAATTAGTGACAGAACAAAAGGGAATGGCTTCAAGCTCCAACAGGGTAGGTTTAAACTGAACATTAGGAAAGAAATTTTCACAGAAAGAGTGGTCGGGCATTGGAATAGACTGCCCAGGCACATGGTTGAGTCACCATCCTTGGATGTGTTTAAGAGTCTTTTTAGATGTGGTGTTGGGGGATATGGTGTAGGGGAGAACTTTGTAGAGTAGGGTAGATGGTTGGATTTGATGATCCCAAGGGTCTTTTCCAACCAAAATGATTCTATAATTCTATGAAAGGGAGATAGTAGGGAAGGTGTCCAGAAGTTGCAGTGTAGGACACAAAGGGCCAAAAAGCTGATGGTTTTAAAGCCACAGGAGCATTTTA
Source organism: Scolopax mira (assembly GCA_004320125.1). NCBI lineage: Eukaryota > Metazoa > Chordata > Aves > Charadriiformes > Scolopacidae > Scolopax > Scolopax mira. The sequence continues at coordinate 49,754 of BJBW01002163.1, read as the reverse complement.
GGATTCATTAAACCAGCTGAGACCTTCATCAAAGTGTCATGTCCCAGCTTCAGGCAATCTCCATGGCTTGGTGAGAGAAACCAAGCCTCATACAGGCAGCAGTGTCTCTGCCAGCATCCTGGGTGACCTCCAAGAGCATCCTGGCTGCTGCTGGCCAGCAAAGCAGTGAGCCCAGTGCCATGGGGCAAGGCAGGGGAAGATGGCTAGCAGAGCCCTGCTCTCTCCTCCACCGATGAGCCGCCCCCTCCATATTCATATATGATAGCAGAATACTTTGTGCTCTGTTTGCATGACAATATTTAGACAACCTTTGCTTTTCAGAGTGTGTGAAGAGGAAAGAGTAACCCTGCTCAGCAGGGGATCTGGGCTGCGGGTCTCCTTCCCCTCCACCTCTGCACACAGGGAGTTGGGAGACGTGCTGGGAGATGTGCTCTCAACGTGTCTTCCTCACACCCAGCTTCTCCAGCCCCGATGCCTGCCTTAATTTCAGGAGGAGACACGCACTGCCCTGTCGCTGGGGGTGTGTAAAGTTAGATTGGATAAAGGCATTTGAATAATACGTTGTGATGCTTCACAGCAGCCCTGCCATAGCTGCAAAACATGGATGAGGTGGGAGCTAACAGGTCTTCTCCATTTCCTAATTTCTGTGATTTTTTTTTTCCCCCCTCTCGCAGAGATTGTGAACCAGCACTTATTCAGGGAGCAGCATTTCTTTTTCTAAGCCCTTAATCCAGTCCCTATCTGTTTTAACAGCAAGTGTGAAGGAGTGTGAATCCCATTTGGAAAGCTCCCTCAAGAGGTGACATCTCTGAAAGGATGCGTGGTTTGCACACTAATCCAGTCTGCTCCCACACCCCGCAGTGAACCCCATTAAAGCAGAGGTTTGTTAAATGCCAGGAGGCTCTAGGAATAAGCTAGACCTGCTGTTCCCTTGATGCACCAAAAACCGACACTGCTTGCTGACTCTCAGGTTTGTCAAAGGAAAGAGGAGATTGTCAGAGAAGGAATTGTTCTGACTTGGCCATAGATGGTCACCGGCAGGAGGGAGGAAAGGGACAACCATTGCAGTTGTCCAACCTCTTTTCCAAGGGTTTGATGTTACTTGGTGCTGTGCTCAGCTTAACAAAGGGGCTTACATTGCATCCTGCAAGTCTGAGAATCCTTGTTTTGATGGCACCAAACACTCATGCACTCTATTTCTTTATCATTTATGTCTAACACATTTGGGATTTTTTTTTCAGGACTGGTAGAAATGCGCACTCCTGAGATACATTTTCATTAAGGTGTATATTTCCAGATAACAATATTTCTGCTAGAAGAAAATTTGGTTCTCTCTGTGAGCGTGTTCATTTAGATATCTGTGCAGTGGAAGCAATAAAACAGAGGAATGAGCATGTGGCAGTTCACATGTGTCTGACTCCCCCTGAGCATCACAAAGTGGGCGACTTTGTGACCCCTTTGAAAATAGCAAAGCTACAGCAAGAAGGGGCTCTGCAGCCAGTGAAATGCAGACCAATATTTGTATATATTTATTTTGAAGTGAGGATTCAGAGGTTGTAAGAGTAGATTCGGTTTCTCAAAGGGTTTTGTCCCACCTGTTTTTCATTATAGCATCATAAAGACACTGGAAAATTTGACTGTCTGTTCCCACAGATCTTGTTCAGGCAGGTCTGGCACCCATCCTTGTGCACTGGTGTCAGGCCATGGGAGTGACAAGGCTGTCACTTTAGGTCTCAGCTCCAGCATGCTGCAATGAGGTGTCATCGTAACTTCAGCCAGATTACAGCAAAGGTAGGGACAAGGGATCTGAGGGCACTCATGGGATCGGAGGAGGCTGCAACAGAGCCCTGGGCCTGGCCTGGGTCACTGGGAGCTGGGAGAAGGCGCACTGTGAAGATGAGATCTCCACAAATCACTCGTGAGGCTGGTGGCTCAGTCTGGATAAAATGGATGTGTGGGGTGCTCTCAACTGAAAGCCCTAGCTGAAGACAGTGATGGGAAACCTGACCAGATCATTCAGGTCAGTCCCCACCTGAAAAGGACAGGGAAGGTCTCTTGTCAACCTGGAGATGGAGGAGACACTCTCTCTGCGCTGCTTACACCTGAGTCGTAAAAAAAGAAGTAGAGATGTAGTTAATGCAACCTGTAGGCTGCGTGCTGTGTTGATGACAGAGACCAGATGTCTTTGATGGCTGGGTATATCATGCAGGTACTATTAATTGGGTTGTTTAGGAGCTTTTTTGCTGAAATGATTTTACGGTTGCAGTAGGGCAGCAATGACGATGGACGTGAAAAGCCCTTCGTGGGCATCAGGACATGTCCCTTCTGGATGGGGTGGGATGTGAGCAGTGCAGCAGCGTCTCCATTCAGAGCCCTTCAGAGCAAGATCTCTTCACTGTTGAACAATGCTTGGCAAAGAGGATCTGGGTTTATAAATAATGCATTTCCTTTGTCTTGCAGGAGTTCTGGAGGCAGAGGTACAATCAGATCAGCTGTGAACAGCTTACATAGCAAATCTAATAGGTTTGTAAATTAGATTTTGTGTTCATTTGTTTTTGCTGTAAGGCAGCTATTAATCTGCTTCTCCTCTTCGCTGGATAGTGCTGTTCTTATTTAGCAAATGTATCTGTTTCTTTTCACTTCTGCTTTGCATTTTCTTAATCGTTTCTCCCCCTTCTTCCCCCAGCTCAGTGCAATAATCATTTGCAAATAACCAAGAATCCGCAAGTTGCGGTGATTGAGAGAACGAGAGAGAGTTACTTATTGTGAAAATAAGTCAGTGATAGAGTTGCCATTTTTGTAGCTTTACTGTGTGCTATTAGAAGAGAGATCACTGTCTTTGACGTCAGAACTTCATTCGGTTTTATCATAATGTGCTTTGCTAATGTTGTTCCATTGCAGAGTCATTTCATGGCATCACAGCTTCATTCAGTGACTCGCTCTGTCATTTTTCCAATGATTTCACATCAGCCCAGCTTTACCAAGTGGAGCAGTTTCAACGCTCAAGTGACACCCTGTGAGAAAGGACGGGTGATGTTATTTTGTGATGATTTCACCACAAATGATTAAAACACAGAAAATGGATCACACACACACACACCCCAAATCATAGTTATTCCCGAAATTTCTTTACCCTGTTTGCTTTATGATTTTTGACACCTTATAAGTAAGCTTTGCAAGACACGAGGTGATACGGCAAAATGCAAAACACAAACAAATCCAGAAGCCTTGACTGGCGGCCTCTGGAGAGGTGCTGTACAAACACACACAAGGACACTGGCAGCCAGCATTTATAAACACATTTACTTGCCTTTCTGAAGCATTACAATAGTGTGAGCCACAGTGTGTCCTCAGGAGCTCCTTCCCAGGAGCTAGAGATGTGCTCCTGGGAGCTGGATGTTGGCCACGAGCCTGGGCTGCCAGCTCTGTCCCACCTCTCACTCTTCTTCCTCCTTGGGGTTTACACACTTTTTATAAATGTATTTATTTACAAACCATTTCCCAGCTGGAAAAAGCCCTTTGCACCAGAGAGGGAGATTCCCTTTAGCTGACAGTGAGTGCTTTGGCTGTGTATTTTTCAGAGTGCTCTGAAGTGTGAAGGTTTTTTCGGGGCTGCAGACACATGCACAGCTTCTTGATGAGATGCTTGGGTATTCTCTTTGGAGGGCGGCTGGCTGGAATCAAATATTCAGAGGCTCCCTTAATTCATGCCATTTGATGTAAATGGCGCTGAAGTGCTGGGGCCAATTTGCTTCTTAGAGCAGGGATTAAAAGCTGGGGTCTCGCAGTGATCATCTCCAAACCTCAGCATCTGGCTGTTGCCCAATCCCCTGCTCATTTCAGGGTCTGGAGCAGGCCATATGGATGCCAAAATCCTCGTGCTCTCTTCTAACAAGGGGAAGAGTTTCCAGAAATCCAACCTCCCCCTGTTGGGTACAGGGTGCTGGTCACCCAATCTCAGCAGCAGCGCCCAGCACCTCAGCTAAATTCATTTCTCCTTCAGGCAGAGTGAAGGTTGCACTTCTCTGAGGAGGATTTCAACCCGCCTCACTTTGGGGTGCTCACGGGTGACCAGAAGGCAGCAGGTCGGCAACCTCGTCTGCCCTCGTAGGAAATGTCTCCATGAATTTTTGAGGGTTCTTAGGAGCTCTGGGGTTTCTTGTCTGTGAGTGTGCATCTCCCAGCCTGTCTTTGCTGAGCCTGCTCATGTTTTTGTGTGCATGCCTTTCTATGTGTAAAATTGTGTTTTCTGTCGAGCTGTGCCTGGCTGTAAGTCTGTATTTGTGTATGTGAGCAGGTATTTAAGGATTTGTGTCTGTCTGCTTGAGTGTAGCAGAATACAAACAGGCTTTCAGTAGCTAATAACTACAATTTTGCTTTCCTGATGAAGTTTGAATTCCAGCAGCCAGAGCCGAAGACAGTGATTAGAAGTGCCATTGGGATGCTAACGGATCCTGTCTCTCTCCCTCTCTCTTTCTTTCTTTGCTCTAGAGCTGAAGTAGTAATAAATGACTCTTCGTCTCCAGCTGTTGTTGACAGAAGTAATGAAAGCATTAAGCACAACATTAAACCAGCCTCATCCAAATGGAGACACAACCAGACACTGTCTTTGAAGATCAGGTACTGGTAATTACCTATAGGACAAGAGACAGACTTGGTTCTCTCCAGTGCAAGCTGGCAAATTGCCTCTGTATATCATCTAAAGAAGTCGAGGAAGAAATAAAAGGCTTATCTCCCGCTGAGCTAGGCTTCATATCTGTAAGCGATCGCTTGGAAATGAATTCCTGGCTGAACCAGCTGGCCTTGCAACGACGAAACAAGGAGCACTTGAGCCTCCATTTTCCAGGCCAAGTGGGGATTAGTGTGTGCTGGCAGTGGGTTGTGCAGGGGGAAGAGAGACCCTCTCTCTTGGGTAAATTACAGGGACCCCCCACTAATGGTGGGCTGCCCCAGGAAGGGATGAGTAGAGATGGAGCAAGCATTAAGATGGAGATATCTATTTGTAAGCTGTTCCTGGACAGCCTCAGTTGGCTGGAACCAGCCACGGAGCGAGGGCAGGCAGGAGGCAAGAATTCATCTTTGATATGACCCAAATTATCCCCGTACCTCACCCAATGGGGCTTCTTTTTTCTTCCCTGTCCTCAGGAAACAGATCCTGAAGTTCCTGGATGCGGAGAAGGACATTTCGGTGCTGAAGGGGACGCTGAAGCCGGGGGATGTCATCCACTACGTCTTTGACCGGGACAGCACCATGAACGTCTCACAGAACCTGTACGAGCTGCTGCCCCGCATCTCGCCCCTCAAAGGCAAGCAGTTCCCCACCTGTGCCATCGTTGGCAACTCGGGGGTTCTGCTCAGCAGCGGCTGCGGCCCTGAGATCGACGCACACAGCTTCGTGATAAGGTAGAGAGCTGCGCCCTGCTGGGGGATGGGGCTGGAGGGGTTTCAGAGCAGTGGAAAGGGGCTGGAGTCCTGATGGTAGGGTACAGAGCAGCCAAGCAGCCCCATAGGGTTCACCCATACTAACGTCCTGCTGCAAACCCTTCCACCCACCACCAAGCGCTCCTCCAGTGTTCTTGCAAATGCACCGTGTCTTCTAAGGTACACTGTTTGCTGGAGCATGTCCAGAGGAGAGCTACCAAGCTGGTGAGGGGTCTAAAGAACAAGTCCTATGAGGAGAGGCTGAGGGAACTGGGCATGCTTAGTTTGGAGAAGAGGAGGTTGAGGGGAGACCTCATTGCCCTCTACAACTACCTGAAAGGAGGTTGTACAGAGGTGGATGTTGGCCTCTTCTCCCAAGGGAATAATGACAGGACCAGAGGAAATGATCTGGAGTTGTGGCAGATTTAGATTAGATATTAGGAAGAATTACTTTACTGAGAGAGTGGTCAGGTACTAGAACAGCCTGTCCAGAGAGGCAGTGGAGTTGCCATCCCTGGAGGTAGTTAAGAAACGTGTAGATGTAGCACCTCAGGGCATGCTCTAGTGCCCGAGAATATTGGTTTGTGCTGTTTGTGGGTGGTTTTTTTTTTTGTTTTGGGGTTTCTTTCGGTGGTTTGTGGGTTTTTTTGTGGTTGGACTTGATTATCTCAAAGGTCCCTTCCAGCCATGAAGATTCTGTGTGATTCTTTATTAACCCCAACACCCCCAGTCCCAAGTACTCCCTCCTCTTTTCCCACGTGCTCTTGCTAACAAACCCTATCATGGACTCTCCCGTGGACACAAACTTGATTCTTCCCTACATCGTTTCTGCCCTTGAGCACCCAGCACCCCACGCTATCCCCTGGCACCACACTTGGGGTCTGACATTCCCCTGGGGACTCGTTCCGTCCCCAGCGCTGGTGTCCCCACACATGCACTGCCCCATGGACCTGCGGCAGCATATCCTGACCCCCATGGGGACAACATGCTGAATTCGCTGCAGAAGATGGACATGAGCAGGCAGTGGGCACTTGCAGCCCAGAAGGTCAATCACGTCCTGGGCTGCATCAAAAGAAGTGTTGCCAGCAGGTCCAGAGAAGTGATTCTGCCACTTTGCTCTGGTGAGAGAGACCTCACCTGGAGCACTGTGTGCAGCTCTGGAGTCCTCAATATAAGAAGGACATGGATCTGATGGAGAGGGTCCAGAGGAGGGCCACAAAAATGCTCAGGGGGGTGGAGCACCTCTGCTCTGAGGACAAGCTGAGGGAGCTAGGGTTGTTCAGCCTGGAGAAGAGGAGGCTCCGGGGACACCTAGTAGCAGCTTTCCAGTACCAGAGGGGGCTACAGAAAGGCTGAGGAGAGTCTGTTTACAAAGGCCTGCAGTGACAGGATGAGGAGCAATGGGTTTAAACTGAAGAAAAGCCAATTTAGATTGG
>BJBW01002163.1:0-38870 GCA_004320125.1 Scolopax mira | reverse complement strand
GGAGCAGCACTAATTCAATTATCGCTGCAGAAGCTGGTCCTAATCCTCGTCAGGGGTTGCCCTCTAAGCTAAGGGAGCCGCTGCCCTTCTGCTCTCACACTTATCAGTGGGAAAACAAGGATGCCTGCTAATTAAGGATTAATATAATTAAAACTGCAGGCCCCTCAGCTGGCTAGAACCGATGGGAGCACTTCAACACCTACCTAGTGGCCTGGGCAAAGAGCTGTGCAGAGGGACCACCCAGGGCTGGGGGGGGGCAAAGGGTTGTGCTGTTCTGGGGGAAGGCTAGAGTCAGGGTTAACCCTTCCCTCGGTGCAGCTCCTTAGGTTTGGACTTGGATGGATTTAAGAGTGGTTCAAGCAGTATTGAATGAGCTGGCCACAGCTGAGGAGGGAGGTGTGCTGATGCTCTTAGTGCTATATAGGAAGTCTTATAAGGTACTTATAAGATTGTCTTGACCATCTGCTTAGGGTGATTGATGTGACGTATTTTGGGTTGAAAAAGGAATCTTTCCTCACGTTGAACTGACCAGAACTCACTAGGAGTTTACTTATTCTTCTGCTGTGATACTCTCTAATTCCTAAGATCATCATATATTTTTGCTTCTGAGCTCCTTGCTGTTACAGAGATATGGTCACCAGCGATTTCCTCCATCTCTCCAGCTCTCTGAGGAGCATGCCAGTTCGTAGCATTACACTTGTCTTTGACAGATCTGAGATTTGTGGAACAAATAAATTTTGTGGCATGCGGCAGAGAATCGATAATCCACAAAGCCCCACAGAACATCCCTCTGTGCTACAGGGGGCTGCAGTTGCAGAAATGTTCTGTCTTGTCTGGATAAAGCTACCCTTTATACTCTATCCTAAGTTGATTTGGAAATCACAAAGAAATGGGGGGAGTCTTTCAGCCAAGATGTTCTATATATTATTTTTTTTCCAAGGGATAGCACTTTCTACAAAGACTAATGTTATCTTGGCTAACTTCAATTCAGCTACAAAAGCTTTGCCTTTTCTCTTCTTCCTTCACCTCCAGTGAAATACATTTGTGAGTTCCTGACTCCTCCTTGAACCACAGTATTTATTGTCCTTCTCTGCTTTCTCCCAGACCAGAATGCATTTCAGTGGCAATTGAGCATTTTTTCCCTATAATTTTCAGTGCGTTTGGGGCATTTGTAGAGTGTGCATTGCTGAGATAAGTAAAAAGCATTTGGTTTTGTTGTCCTTAACAGCATCGTTTGAGACATCACCTTCCTGGCTGTGAGGGTGCCTTAAATGTTTGCAGGTAGCTTTTTGTGTTGTCGATTCTGGATAATCTGTGCAACAGGAGGGAGGCTGTTCTTACACAGCTAAACTCCCCATCTTCGCCCCAGGAGGGGAGAGAGCCACTAGCATTTCCACGAGGAGCTCAGAAGGGAGCTGAGTTGCTACCTAAGGCTGAGGAGGAAAGCTGTGCCGTGGCAGGGAGCCAGCTCGCAGGGATGGGGAGGGTGCCATGCGTTTTGGGGTTGCGTGACTCACTTTGGAGCCATTCTCTGAAATGCCTCCTGAGCAGTTCATCTGGCGAACGCAGTGCTCGTCTCCTGGCTGGGAAGCAAGCAAGCCCCTTATAAGTCATCTGTTAGTGTCTCTAGAAAGCCTTGTAATCCCTATTGCCGAGCAGCTTTTGACAGAGAAATAACATGAAATGCAGTAAGCAAGGGAAAATAATTGTGTCTGGAGGTTTGACTACTGCTCCTTATGGAGAATTCATGGACACATTTCAGTTTGTCTTGTATAAGCTAGTCTAGAGTTTCTGCTGTGTCCATCACTAGGGTCTATTGGCAGTAACCAATTCTAATCCCTTAAGATTTTGTTAAGAACTTCTTGAAAGAAAAAAATAAAGACAACAACAGTATCTCTTCCAGCTCCTTGGCTAGGTCTCCCGTTAGGTTTAACATCCAAATAGCCATGAAGGTTCATGAGAGCTCTTTATAACAGCGATCACCTTGCTCAGGGTCCATAGCTTGTGTAGTGCAGCTTTGCCACGTGTCCGCAGAAGTGCAGCCTGGTGGGGCATGATGTGGATTCATCTTTGCCTCAGAGGTCTCCCTGGGCCCTTGCACCCAAACAATGTCTAAACCTTTGCTGATTTTCCAGGACAGTGCTGCTCAGCTGCTGCTTTTCCCATCCATCAGCCATGGTGGAAGCCCTCCCCTGGTGCCTCCTCATCTTGTGTCTTTATTATGCTGCATCCTTTCCAACAGTCTCATCTTGCTTGTACCCATTCAGGACACACATGTGTGGTTCATTCTCCTAACCTGTTGCTTTGATCACATCACCCCAGTCTTTTGCATTGCTCCATGGGCTCCCGTTTTCTCCAAGACACCAAACCTAAGCTGCTGGTTTTTTTCTATTTCATGTCCCTCTCAGCCCATCTTTTCTCCCTCTGTATCTCAAGATCGGTTCTGAGGTTTATTAGCCAGCGTCACCCCATTGTGGGGTTTCTAAAAAGGCTCTTTCATGCTTCTTCCCGTATGGTCCTTAAGCTTTCAGGGGCTTCTCTGAAATATCTGCCCCAAGGGACTTGTGCCTTGAAGCCCTTCCTCTCTGGTCCCACAGACAGTTTAAGAACAGTGGTCCTGGGCTCGTTTGAGGAATGAATATGACCCAAGTCTGTAGGGGGAGTGGAAAAATAGCCAATTCCCAATTCTGTGACTGCGGTATAATGTGGGGTAAAACTTGGGGTGGGCGAGATCAGTGGATATCCCAGAAATAAATCCTTGGGCGAGCAATTATTCTCGCCCCTCTGCACTTGAGCGAATGGGGCACATTGTATCTGGGCTGTGGTGTGTCTGCACTGGGACCCTGAGACAGTTAATTTGTTCCGGTTAATCAGGAAGAAGATTTAGCCTTTTCTTTGCCAAAAGGAGGGGAAAGGCATAGAAAGGAAAGAGGAAAGAAATAGCATAATTCTCTTCCCAATTACTTTCCTCCTGTTCTGTTTGTTTGGAAATGGTTTCACTATGGGTGTTGAGTACCCATGTGTGTTTGAAAGGCCACTGCAAGCTCAGGACCTGGAGGAGAAAAGAGTTATTTTATCTGTGATTCAGTATTGATTTGCTTGTGCCAAGTCACCAAAACCAGGCCTGAGCCACGCGGTGCAGATCCAGTCTGGCTATAGAGGCTTGATTTGGTGTTTGGGCTTTGCCCAGCAATGGGGTAAAGCCCAACTGTGACTCCACATCCATCGTTTGGAGCCTGTGTGAGCACGAATCTCGATGGGAACCTGCTTGTTCCTACCTGTCCAGTACGGATCTCATCACTGAACATGGCTCCCAGATGTTTTGGTGACAGAGGAGACTGGATAGATGGACAGAAAAGGGCTGGGAGAATCTGGATGAGGGGATAGTGTTGGCTCCGTGGGCTCCAGCACTTTATCTCCATCCACCCAGCAGCTGGGAGACATGCTGTGCCCCTCCAGCACCTCGGGTCCTGTCCTTGCCTGCACCAGTGTGAGTGCAGAGCACCATCAGGGCACTCGCTCTCATTATCTATAGCTGTTTTTTCATGAGTGTTAATGGGAGCAGGATGTGTGTGGCAGACTGATAATACACTTCTGACAGTCAAGGGCTAACACCTCCACAACAGCTTGTGTTTGTATCACACTTTTACGAATAAGCTGTTTTAAAAGAATCTGAAATTACATTATTTCAGCTATTCTGGTTTGTATCACGAAATAATGCGGCTGATACTGCTAAAACTTGATTTCTTCATTGACCTGGGTTTCTTTTATTCGTTTCATCAAGGTGATGGATTTTCTGTTAATTTTATCCTGCAGGTTAGCCCTTGCCTGAAGGTTATAAGTTGCCTTAGGGTTTTCTCAGACGTATCCAGAGGCGATCAGTAAGCTCAGAGCAGGACCCTGCCCTCACTAGCAGTCCTCAGACACTGCCTGCAGGGAGGAGTGTTACACTCAGCATTTCACCCCAAATCAAGGCCAGGCTCTGCTCCCCGAATTCGGTGATGCTGGAGGAGGATGAGCACTGGCAGCGTGGTGGGGTGCCTGCTCCAGATGTGCAGTCTGGAGGCTGCTACTTTTCCTGGCTCATGCAGGACCTGTGGCTTCCTACGGGCAGTTTCAGCATCCTTCATCTCCTGAAGGATTCCCATCAAGCTTTAAGGTCCAAATACTTCCCCTGTAGCTGCAGGAGGCATATGCTGGTGGCTGGGCAGCTGTGCTAATTCAGGTCTGCTCAGGAGGCTGCTTAAATGTCTTGGAAACCTTTTGGAAAGTCAATGTTGCTGAGGAGCAACCAGAACCACCTACCAGCTAGCATGAGGCTAGCTGAGCTGCTCTTCTTGAAGCCTCTGTCCTTGGCTACCATCAAGTGGTAGTTCAAATAGGTGCGAGGGCTTCTGTGTGGGCTGCGTCCTTACAAAAGATGGCCTTGAAGATCTGATGGCATTTTCCATCTGTCACTATCATGATCTGAAATAAGAGCTGTCTCAGATGATTTTTGCCTGATGGAATCACAGTTCCTGTTCAGAGCTGCCTCCTGCTCAGTCACCAGCCTATCTCTGTAGCTCCTTAGACCCCTGAGGGTTTATTTACAGAAACGACACAGCACCAGCTTTTGAAGGAGGTCCATGCTGTGAGAATAGCTCTGAGAAAGGAGAGGTATTGAGTTTCGGGACTGCTGTTTGCTCTTCTCTTTTAATTGCTGTCCATTTCCATAAAATGTTGCAGTTAATAGTTATGGTGATTGGTGTAGCCAATTTGAAAAATAATTACTGCCTGCTTCAAGATTATCTTTCCTCCTAATTAAAATCCTGGACCTCACATATTAAAGGTGCGCTGTTGACACAGCATCCCATGTGCGCCCAGACAACCTCATTTGGATTTACAGAATTAATTAGGTTTTATTTCCATCCCCAGCTGTTCTCTCCTGCACCAGGAATGTGGCCGCTGTCTCAGTTGGCCGGTGGTGGGAGAGATAAGAGGGAGATCTTCCTGTCTAGCTCCCACAATTCCATCACAAACCAGCCATTAAACAGTATTCCCCAGACCTCACTGGAGGATTTCCCACCTTCACTGTCCAGGAAACAAATTGTAAGTGCTGTGGCATGGCTTATGTTATGGTTACGTACGTATATCATCTGTGTGGGTGGGCTGGGACAGCCTGGAGTCCGTCACCCCCTCCCAAAGCTGCATCCAGCAGAAAGAATTTATGATGCTGTAAGAGTGAGGTTTATCATCCTTCTCATTTTCCCCATGCTGTGCCTGCAATAAAAGGGAACGTGGGTAAAAAAAGTCAGCTTTTTAATTTTTATTGTAGGAGTACAAATTGTGATTGTTCCCTGCCCCAATATTACGGAGTGAGTGCTCACTAGCTGCGTGTCCTGAGGTGGACACACCAGGTTGGTTTTGGAAGAGCTGCTTTTGGATACTGGTTGTGTACCCTTTTTGGTCTTGGTAGGGCTTTTTGTTCAGGCTGGGTTGAAGAAGATGATGTGCTTCTGTACAGCTCTTCTGTGTTTGACCCAGGTCATTTTTGTCATCATTAATATGCTTAAAACGGTGATTACATGAATGTCCTGCACCCTCGTGGAAGGGTCACTCTGTCATGCTGTCAAGGTCGTTGTACGTTCATGCAGTTTTTATAGACTCTCAGCAAAACCCAAAAGTTAATATTTTGGGCAGGCCAGGAGGTCAGCACTATCTTTCTGTGCTCCAGCTGGCAAACTGATAAAAGCGGAATTTTTAGGCTAAAACAACTGCCAGACAAACTCAATTGGTTGTGTCTTCCCCCAAAACCAGCCAGTTACGTGGCTTGACAGTTCTTCCCAGGTAGAGGTAGTTTCCCTGCTGGATGAGGATACTCTAATTCACAGACTTAAATGGTTATGATAATCTCCCATTTGTCTCTGCACACCAGGGGTTTAATGTGCTTACCCATAAACTCATCAAGGAAGCTGTTTTATGGCTACCTGTGGGAGAAGATTGCCTTGGCACCACAGTGAGCTTTGCTGTGTCCCCATAGCACAACCCATATGGACAGGCAAGCCCAGAAAATGCTGATGCTGTGCCTCTGAGATACTGGTTTTGCCCTAATTGCTTGCTTGTTTTTCATACTGGATGCCAAGATGCATTGAGCAAAGAGGACCTCCTTCCCAAAATGTCATTTGCTCAAACTTCAGGTGCTTGGACAGCTCTGGGGTATGGGGGTGTAAAATTCTGATGCTGTGCCTCTGAGATACTGGTTTTGCCCCAGTTGCTTGCTCATTTTTTGTACTGGATGCCAAGATGCATTGAGCAAGGAGGACCTCCTTCCCAAAATGTCATATTCATCCTTTGCTGAAGCTTCAGGTGCTTGGACACCTCTGGGGTATGGGGGTATAAACCCTGCTGTGCCCTGCCTGCACACGCCAAGGCAGTCACTCTGCTTCCAGAATTTGATTCACCAGAAAAGTCAATTTTTCTCTTATCTGGCTGAGAACAAGCAAGTACGTTGTGTATCTTGGCTGCTAAATTTTAATGGCTTTCGTGAGAAGCTAATTTGCAGGATTAAGGCTCAGCTCTCCCAAGGGTTCCCGCTGCCTGAGTCCCAGGCCCCCAGAGTCCGGGCCGGAAAATGTGAATGAGGAGAGAGACTTCCCCCGGCTCCACGGGTGACAGCAGGACCCAGCTCCGGGTCCCAGACCTCTGGCTGAGAGCATGGAGATGCCACGTGCTTTGCTCCTCTTCCTAGTGCGTTGTATTACTCACTTGAACCCAGGCCCTTTGAAATATCTATTAAAAATAATCCAAGAGCCTGAAGGAGCTGCCACACGTGGGGATGCGCTGCCTGCACCCTCCCTGCCTGATGTGGGGCAGCGCTGGCATCAGACATGCTGGGGGAGGAGGAGGGAGGGCATGTGGTGAGGGAGGAAACATCTTCTACCTCCCCCAAACCTTTTCCTTTCCGATTCTGCTCCTCTGGCAGTGTTTTTCTGCTGAGCTGAACCAGTGAAGTTGCCTGTGCAATAAACACTGGGTGCTGGAAGCATCTTCTGAACTGGGTGTTGATGCTGCAATAACTGTTATTGACAGCCCGAAATACAACTGCTGATGCCGTTTCGGCTCGTGCATGGCTACAGGCGGCCTCCTTCCCCTGTTCTTTTTGGCATCCCTCAGAAAAACTAAGTCACTTTTCAGCAGCAAGCCTGCCTGTCACGCAGTGTATATTGCAGTGGGCCATACTGTGCATCTCGTGGCCCGCGGTGATGTGTTTTGGTCCAGGCTGACAGTAGCAATTGCTGGGTATGACAGGACCACGGTGGTGTGGTTAAGTTCTTTCAGCCTGGTGACCCTTTATCCCAAGGCAAACATTTTTACAGACCTGTTGTGTTTACTGCCAGCATAAAAAAAAAAAAAATAAATTCTTCATTCATCAAGGAAAATCATCAGCTTGTGTGTGTGAGAGTGTGTCTGCTTCGAGGGTTTGCTGGCATCTACTTGACATGTGGATGGTTTGGACTATGGTATTGATCTTCTAGGTTGATTGGAAGGTAATTGTAGGCTGAAGTACTGAAGGCCACCGTTGCAAGCAATTTGTTTTTCATAAAGGATTGCCGAGGCCTGAGATGCTTCAAATGCCATAGCAACAAGTGTGATGTAACTGCCAGACAGAGAGCAGGAGGATGCTTATTCATGAAGCAATCCCTAGAGAGGCTTTTTCTTGGCATGGAGAACTCTCCTGCTAGTCAGAAACCTCTCACTTTGAATCACCCACATATCTCAGTCAGAGGCTGGAGAGAGAAAATGGGCAAAACACGAGCTTTGTGTGCCGGGGAGGGTGGGGGAATAACGTGCTTTCCTCTACTCTCCCTTTGCAGGTACTGGCTAACGAACAAGGTGCACATCAAACGACCCACCACCGGCCTCCTCATGTACACCTTAGCCACTCGATTCTGCAACCAGATCTATCTCTACGGCTTCTGGCCCTTTCCCCTGGACCAGAACCAGAACCCGGTCAAGTACCACTACTACGACAGCCTGAAGTATGGCTACACCTCGCAGGCCAGCCCCCACACCATGCCCTTGGAGTTCAAAGCCTTAAAGACGCTGCACCAACAGGGAGCCTTGAAGCTGACTGTGGGGGAGTGCGATGGGGCCACGTAGGGTGGTTGCCGGCCGCGTTCCTGCACAGCCACGGGAGGAAGGGGAGGGGGCAGAAAGGACGAGTGGTGCCTGGTGGGGTTGGTTTGTCTTTGTGAATGCGCAGAACAGCGACACAAATATATATACGTGGTACCTATATATATTGACCTGAGTATTATAACTGTTTGGTGTTCACCAAGGAAAGGGGCAGGAGAGATGCGGGAGCATCTGGGGGTGACTGGCCTGGACAAGACCCCTTGCCGTGGGCTTGCTGGGCTCGGAAGGGCGTTCGACCTACGCCCAAAAGGTGTGAAGGTGGCCTTGGTTTTTGAGGGTATGTTAGGTGATGGGTAAACGTTAAGCTGTTTGTCGTGACTGGTCCGAGGTTGGTAGTTAGTTTGTTTGGCCAAGGGTGCTGGCGTTGGCACGTTCTTGGCCCCGTGCTCGTGGCGGGGAGGGGAAGGGGCAGGGAGTGGGGTGGGCAGGGAAGGTTTGTTGGCGGCTCTCACAGCCAAGGGACCGCCCGTGGCACTGAGCAGCACCCCTCTCCTGCCCAGCAGGGACCAGTGCCTGACAAAGTCCTGCACAGATCTACCCAAAACATGGACCAGCAGGCTGAGCACAGCCTTTGGAGAGGCAAGGGAGAAGCCTCCTGGGCTGCAGCTTGATCTCCAGGAGGTAGTGGGGAGCTGTGCTAGGCTGATCCCAGTGGCATTTGCTGGGAGAGGAGATGTGAGGACCTCCAGAAAGCGGGCACACCGGTGTTGAGCCGGGAGAAGAATGAGGGGGATGCTGAGCATGTATTTTCTCTTCCTTTCCTAAGGAGCAATTTAGAAAGGAGCAAAGATGTTGGAACATGGCAGGAAGAAAGTTTGCTGCCACGCACCAGCACCACAAGTATGAAGTGTCTTGCTGTGCCACAGTTGAAGACACTCAACATCTGGCAGGGCTCATGAAAGCCATAAGTACCTCTAGCTCTTAATTCCCAAATGCCACCTGCTAAGCAGCCTGCCTTCTCTCCCGCCCCAAATATAACCCCTGAAATATTGGTGATAGTCCTGAGACCCAGCCAAGCAGAAAGACCGCAGGATTTCAAGGGACTTTGTCAAGTCTAAATAATTTATTTCCCCTCTCTCCGCAAAGAACCAGCCTACAGTGCTCTGTTCCTGAAGTCCCATGCTCTCCTTTCTTTCAAGTTCCAATTAGCTGTTACTCTGAACAGTTAAATAGGATGTCAGCTGGATCTTGATGGGATGCTCAACTAGTGATGAATGTCAAAGAAATAATCCTTTTCCCTTTTTTTTTTTTTCCCAGAGAGAACCCAAAATATAAAGACATTTTTATAACGACATTTGCTTTTCTCCTAAGTTTTGGGTTTTTTTCGGGGGAAGGAACTAGATTGGTCTGATTAGCCTGTTTCTTTTTTCTGCTTCTGTAGCCTACTCTGTCTCCTAATTAGCACTCAGTGCCAGAATGCAGGTGAGTCTGGGGTTCAGTGAGTGCAGTTTGGGTTTAATTTGTGGGAGAGCAAATAACAGTCCACAGGCGAGTCTCGGACGTGCGCTGCAACGCTTTCCTGGCTGGGTTTCATTACCTTCGTGCCTCCTCCTACTGCTGTGTTTAAGGTAAAAAGTGTTATCATTTGGGGCTGAAACACTTGACAATGTCTCTTTAAAAACCAAGCGTTTCAAGTGGTAAGAGGAAAAACTGGCTTTCATGTTTTGGGACACAGAAACTACTGTACCCTTAGGAGCCTCCAGCCTCCTAATTAGTGTCAGATGAAGAGGCCTAAGATTAAGGTATAAGCAACATTATAGTGGATAAATGTGGGCTAATCTGCCACTGAGGGCATGTTTCTTTCCAGTGCCAGAAAATGATTTCTTTAATGTATTTTTTTAAAACCTGGCTTTTTTTTTTTTTTTTAATACTTGACTTCAGTTGCACAATAAAGCTAAACCTGGCTCTGAGCCTCCACTTAAGGTGTTGGGGTTTCCTGAGACAGAGGAGACAGAGAGTAAAACTGCAAAATGGAAGTCGTCTGTGATCCCAAGGAGGTTCCTGCGATTCAGAAGTGGTTGTTAAAGCCAGGTCATTCCCTGGTTTGTCCCCGGTGCAGAGGAGGGACAGAGCAGGGGTGAAGCTTTCAGGGACTGCTAAAGCCAACTGTTGTATTGAGGGGCCTGGGCCACGGCACTGATTGCTGTTAGCAAACCTTCTTTTTAAATAAAAATACAAGAAATGAAATAAGTGTGCGGGGGTTTTAGTTTTTATTTATGCTCATGGATGAGAAAGGGGGGCAAGACCATAAAATGCCATGTCAATTGAATGGGGAGACACTGTCACCTTTCCTGCCAGTGAAGGGGAAGGCTGGGCTTATTTGCCCGTCTGGAGTAGGATGTCAGTGCTCTGCCAGGGGACATCTGAAGCCACCAGGATGTCCTTGCTCTGCCTACTGAGATTATTGAGCTGAATCTAACAGCAGCACAACAGGGGTGTGCTGGGGAGTGAAACGGGGATGGGAGAAGGGATTTCTCATGCCCTTGAAGCAGCTTCTGGATCAAAGCACAGGCAAGTTATAGGCAAATTATCCAGGGTGATGAAATTGCTGGAGATGTTTCTGTTCCCAGAATGGATCCTGCTCACCCCAGTTTGAAAAATACATTAAATTGAGAGTAAGACCCTGCAGCTATTGAAATCGATGGCTGAGCTCACATTTTTCCTCACTGCCATGTGGGTTGGTCCCTGGTGCTGAGTTTATATGCACAAAGCCATCTACAAGTCTGCCCTTGCTTTAGTGGGTCCTCTGTGCAGCTCCTCAGTGGTGCCACTTTGAGGTGGTTCCCAGGGCACATTCAAGGCCGTCCATCAGGTGCTGCACTTGTTGGCAAGCTGAAGACCCCATTGGAAATGCTTGATCATCTCTTTCCAGAAAATAGCTCCAGAAAGCCCCAGCCCCTGCAAGTCAGCAAGCTGTAGAGCCCATGTGCTGTTTCTGAGCAGGGGGGAGCAGGGTTTTGGGCTCACCTTCTGCTCCACACAGGGAGCAGCAGCGCTTGCAGTAGGTTGATGCTATTTGGGCTATTTTGGGGCAGCCACCAGCCGCTGAGCAGCCGCAGGGCTGTGGCAAGGCAGCTGCCAGATGCTATGGGGACCTGACAGCAGCGCCAGGCTGCTGCTTGATGAATTTCTTCATGCCCAATTAAGGCTTTCCTGTCATCAAGAGTGAAACAAAAAAAGAGTAGTGATGCTATTCGGGCAGGGATGCAGGTGCACATGTTGCACTGTGGACATGCTTACCACCATGCACGACAGCAGTGGCTCTCCTTTGTCCCACTGCTGCCGCCAGCCCAAACTGGCGATGCTGGTGCCTCTGGGGTGAGCAGCTCTTCCCCCATGGGTTAGGCACATGTCCCAAAAGGTCTTTGGATGACAAGTGACCTGAACTTGTAAAATAGAGGTAAACTCAAGTCTCCACCCAGCTAAGCCCGCAGTTTGGGGCTGTGTTTCCCAGCGTGTCTGTTTGTGTCAAGGGTGCGCCCAAGCAATGGGTGCTTCTAGCCAAATTCAGCATCCTTTAGCTCGCCATGGGCCTCTGGGGCATTTTCCCCTTCTAACAGCTTAAGGATAAGGGTCTTGTCTCACCTGCTCAGCTGCACCATGGCCAGAAGCACAGCTGCCTGAACGGCTTTTCTTTTTAACCGTGGTTCTCTTGGTTACATCCCAGACTTCAGATCTGCCATGTGCTTCTTTGTGCCTCCGGGAAAACAGCCAGCCCGGCCATGAAACCTCCGATGCTGCCGAGCATCACCACACACACCCTCCCCTTCTCCTCTCCCCGTGATCACGACGGTGGTTCTGGTCCCCCCACCAGAAGGAAGCTCGAGGAGGGAGCCTTCATTACAGACCTGTCCAGGCTGAACAAGGATCCTTCAGACAAGAAGTTTAATTCGGCTCTCGCCACGCTCCTTGCTCTGTGTGTGTGCTGCAGAGCCGTGCAGAGGAGGAATGCATTAGCACAGCACTTTTGTTCTTCCTATAAATATATATCTCTAGTGATGTGGCTGTTGCTCTTCTGGGGGAGGTCCTGCACTGGCAGAGTACAGCTCCTCTGGTCAACCCATCGAGTTCACAGGCTCTGTGCTGCCAAGCTCCTCTACAATTAATTCCCGCTCTGCCTGATTTAAAGCCAACTTGGGTGAGTTGCAGCAGCTCCTCTGAACAGCCGTGTGGGACCCCAGCTGCCTCCATCCCTCCCCAGCCCCTCAGCCAGGCAGACACAGGGAACAGCAGGGAAGTGGTTTGCTCCAGAGTGCCCCTCAATGTCAGGAGGTGAAACCAGGCACATAACCATGGCCTCAAGTATAATACTTTGTTAAACCACACATTTTTAAAATTCTTTTAGTGTTTTAGTTTCTTTACTTTTTAGGTTTTTCACATTTAATAGTGGTTTATTAACATATATTTTCACCTCTAAATGTTACTCTATTGCCTTTGGCAGCAGATAGTGGAATTTCACTTTGGGGCCCCTACTTTTTGACAACATCAAGCTCTTTCTAGTTTTCCTTTTTCCCACCTCTGCTGAATCTTATTTTTCCCTACGAAAATAACTGAACACCCATGAGCTGGCAAGTCTCCACTGGAACTCCACATGGGATGACTGGTGTCCAAGTTCCATGTTGGATCATCTCCTCACTGTGGATACTATGGGAGTCCCAGCTTAAGCTCCAGGTTGGAGAGGCCACCACCAGTGGGGAATGGATTATATTTCTTATTTCTCCCCTCGCTAGACAGTTGCATGTCTTGGGTGTAGGCGAAGAAAGACCTGGGACAGAGGCTTGAATGACAATCAAAAAAATTATCATCCTCTCCAGAGGATGGCCTTCTCTCCCACTATTAGCAAAATCAAGGCATTCAGCAATAAGCTCCTTTTCCAGCTGGGTATAATTCCTGTTCAGCTCCATCAAACCTAGCCCAATGCAGAGCAAAGCCGTCACATGCCAATTACATTCACAATCCAGCTGAAGGCAGATGCATTTAGCTGCTTAACATCATCTCCAAGCAAATCTACAAGCTCTTCCACAAGAATCACAGTCAGCATCCACCAACCCTTCCCACCGTGATGCTCTCACCACCTTGTTCATGAGCTGAGAATAAGGAGGAAGGTAAGAACATGGATGGAAATACCTTCCTCTCGGTTAGCGTAGGAATCTTCATCACCCAGCCAGCAGCAGGTATCAGTCATCTCCAACCCCATAAAAAAGGCATAGGGCAGGAGGAGGACATTAACCCCAGCTCTCCAAAGACAGCCAGGATGATGCCATCTTAAAGGAGATACCAACCTCCTTTAGTATTGTGGGGCAGGCATTGAATTTACTCCTCACGTGCTCGAAAAGGGACCGAGCTGTATCTGTTGTATCGTATCGATAAGAAAAACAAGGAGTTTGAGCAAGGATTAGGCACCAGGACAAACAGCATCCTTGAATGCTGAAAAGCATCTGGGGGTGTTGGCCCTCCACAAAGTGCCCAGCCAGAACAAACCCGCCAGCACCGCCAGAGGAGTGCAGCCAGCAATAAAAGTTAAGTCCCTCTATGTTGAAATGGTGGCCGTCCATCTGATACTAATCCTGTGTGCCTCCAGCAAACAAAACCTCACGGGTGTTGTGAAATATCCACAGTTATTTGCCAGTTTGGTTGCCTGGAGAAATTCCTCCAGCCAGGGCCGACAAAGCACTCCGTGTTCTTGCACGACCCAGGCAGCAAAGGTTAAAGCACATCGTAGGAACTTAATGGGTTTTTTAACTAGTACCCTGGAAGGCCTGACACGCTGCTTTCTAGAAAATGTTGCAATTTAGGCTTCAGTGGGAACCACGGAGCGAGGAAAATACTACACTTGGACCATCAGTCTTGTAGGGTCTTGCTGCACAGGTTCCAGATGAACTTGCTTAACTTGGGCTCGTGTCTGAAAATGACTTTGGATTTGCAATCGCTAGCAAAGAGGAGAAGAGGCATGCTCGATTTCTGGACTGCATATTAGTGTTCCATATGGGTGCAGAGCCAAAGCATATGGACCTCCATCTGTTAGGCAGGCCTGGCCTGGCCCCATGGATGGTTTATAATGCGTGTAGATTCATCCAGATTTGGGATTCCTCCAAAGCAAGAGGCGAGCCAATGACTCAAATATTGTGTAAAGCCATTGAAACTAATGGCACTAAACAACAGTCGTTTGTCTCCTGTTTGATTTTACTTGCTGTAAAATAATGAATTAGTTACGGGGGTGGGTGAACGTTGTGTTATGGATGGAAGCTTTGAAAGAAACATGGTTAATAGAAAACAAAACAGAAATCATCCTACTTATTCTGTATCAGCTTCATGCAATGTATTACTCCCCAGAAAGTAAGCTGTGTCCTTCAGTTTCAATAACATGGCATTTATGCTCCATCTGTGGCCAGATTTAAAGAGGTTTGCAAGCATAATTCAGGAAATCTTCGATGACAAATTCAAGGAAGCTGGAAAAAGGACCCTTGAAGTTCTTCTGTAACTAAGACAACTCTAGGAAAAATTAACTTTGTGCCTGCAAGCTCTATATTAACCACAAGCCCTGGACTTGAGTGTTGTTTGTTTTTTCTTTAAAACAAATAATAAGCCCCAATAGATTCCAAGTCCTAGCATGCAATGCTGTTCCTTCCATCAAGAAGCCAAGCGTGTGGTGGGACAGGTCCTGACCTCTCTGAGGCAACTTCCACTGAGCCCAGCAGCACCATGATTTCATTTACTGCTTCAGAAGGTGATGTCTCCGTTTGGAAGGATGGACCTGGGCAGCTCAATTTCAGGCACCATGCTGGAAAAACTTCTGCTGAATTTTTCTGCAGAATTGTGTCCAACACGTGATTAAAGCCATGGGATGACCACTAAGGAGACGGGCTACTGTGTCAGCCCCTGGGAGAGTTCATAGCAGGAAAAAAAAACCCTCTCTCCGCTACAAGAATTAATTACCATACATGTTAGCTCTGTGGTTTGGGGAAATTACTGTGGCTTGATTTCCTTCAGCACTTTTATTCCTGGCTGGAGACCAGGGGACTTGTTGAGGTTGCTGACTTAAGACACCGTAACAAATGCCTAGAAATGACTGGGCAGGAGTTATGATTTGTAACCTGTGTGTCTCACCTGACTCCAGTATGGGCTTCACGGCGTTTATTCTCAGGATTTTATGGATGGGCCAGATTTACAAGCCCGCCAGGCTGCTCCTGGGCTTTCCAAGGAGAGACCAGGAGGGCACAAATTTCTTGGCTGAAAACCATCCGAGGAGCCAGGCAGCTCTGAACATCCTCTG
Organism: Scolopax mira; assembly: GCA_004320125.1. Taxonomy (NCBI): domain Eukaryota; kingdom Metazoa; phylum Chordata; class Aves; order Charadriiformes; family Scolopacidae; genus Scolopax; species Scolopax mira. The sequence goes on along the minus strand of BJBW01002163.1, from coordinate 23,422 downwards.
CTTTATTTTTGGAAAGTAGTCATTTTGGTAATTGCACGTGTTAAATGAGATGCAATTAGGGCTGGAGAGAAGGTGTGAGGTGTGTGTTGGAACAGGAGCCAGCTCCCCGACCATAAGGGTCTGTTAAAACCACGGACCCCTGGAGTGTGCCACGGGGCCAAGGGGGCAGAGAGGAGGTGCTGTTATTTATGAGTGTCTAATGTGAAACGGGGTATGGAAACACTTGCATCTGTGAAGTGTCTTTTATGGTCTTCTCAAGTTTTTAATTAAAAACCCAATAAAAGCACAACTATAGGAAACCAGGATGTTGGTTGTTTTTTTGTCGTCTGCTCTAAATTGTTTTGTAGGGGAAGGGGAGAAAAATCAAAGAACAATTGTTTGTATAAAAGTGGTTCAGGACACTGAGTTCACAAGGAGAAATAAACCCTTTGGGAAAGGTTTTCCCTTTAGGAAGCACGTGCTGCACAGGACAATAAAGTGCAGGGGGGGCTCCCGTGACGCCACGGGGATCTGCTGAGTGGCTGTTTCCCCATCGGATACATCTGGCCACCAGAAACCCAGTGCCTGCCAGAGGATGGGGAGCAGGAATACGTGCCAGGAGGTGGGACACTGAGGAAGTCGGGATGATTTTTGGATGGCTCAGGGGGGTTTCAGCTGTAATTTCTGAGATGATGCAGCACGATGCATTTTGTGCTTGGTGACAGACGCCTTGAAACCATTCTGTGCGGCATCTCTGACAGAGGCCACAGCAGGGAAACACTGGCAGATGATGGAAGGGAGGCAATGAGGCCTGGAGAGGCTGCCACAGGGTGTGCAGGCATCATCTCTAGCTGTTTTAAAGGGATTGCATGAGGTTGGGGTAGTTTACGGTCTTGGAATGGATCAGGTGTTTGTTGCCTTTTGCTGTGGGTGCCCAGTCTCTCTGGAGATAAATGCAGTGGATATCTCTGTGAGCTGGAGCCCTGCCTCGTGCCTGTGTGTATTCACATTTGAGACACCTGGGACAACCACCTCAGCACTCCCTGGCTCGTTCTCCATCACTCCCATGACTTTGGTGCCTTTAGACCTTAGTTTTCACTGTGTGTGCTACTTAACTTTTTGCAAGAAAGGAACTGCCTGAGCCCAGAAATGGTCCTTGTTGCTCCTACAGGAGCATCCTGGATGGGTTTTCTCTCTGCCTTCCAGGTAAATTCATCAATGAAAGCCCACACCAGCCACGGTCCCAAGCAACCCCAGAGGACCAAGATTCCCTGAGCTTGTAGTTTAAACGGAGATTAGCTTCTAAAATTTAACGAGGATCTCTGTGAAAACAGAGTCCCACGGATAAAACAACAACCGAAAAAAGAAGACCATTGAATACCCATCCAATTAGGGCTTCCAACTGATCCTCATTAAACATCCGCTCCTGACATTTGACAGCACAGTTTAGATTAGAGCGGTGAAAAATCCCCTTGAAAAGGCAGATTGACATTTTGCAGAGGAGTGTTTTCATGGTAATACTAATGGCTTTAAACCCCCAGCTTTTTCCCTAACATGGGGGTGGGAGGGGGTGGGGAAAAAGCCTTGGGCTTGGCAAAGGGGTAAGGAATGGCTGTGCTGGCTGGCAGGGAAACTCCTGGTGACCAAAATCCTCTCCACAGTGAACCCCTGGCCTTGGCTCTCCACATGTAGGGTCGTCAAAAGGGAGCATTTAATAAGATACAGAAGCTGGATTTTTTTTGGCTGAGCTGAATATGAAATCACCATGGCAACCTTTCTTCTGAGGTGATCCGAGTCAGGTAGCAACAGCGGAGATGAGTTAAAGGTCATCCCTGCAGAGGAAGATGGGCACTGATGAAGCACTTTAACAAGTCCCAGGGGAGGTGGCATTTAAAAGCCACCTGGAGGGCTCAGCCGGATTCATGAAGGGAGAGACATCTGAGAGCAGCGGTGATTTGGGATGCTCCTGGCTGAGAAGCCAGTGGTGTCTACTGGCCGGTTAGCCCAGAGGTCACTCCAACAGGGCCCAAGGACCCATGAGATGTAGGTCCAGTGCCTGGACCTGGAGAAGGACTCGCTTAGCAGCTGGGGAAAACCTATGCAAGCGAATGCTCCTGCTCCAGAGTGAAAGCAATAGCTACGTGCAAGAAATGAGACCTCGTGCTCCACTAGGGAGATACAAGGGGAAAATGATTTCAAAAACTGTCTAAGACTAATTGCAAACTGATTTTCACTGGGACTTACGCTTCCAAACGCCTGAGGTTCTTCGAGAAACATCCGTTCCTGCCTTGAACGAAGGGCTCAACATGATTCATAATGATGAGCCGATGCTATTATCCTCACTCCACAGATAAGGAAAACAGAGGCATGAAGGGTTTTACCATCATCTCCATAGCTAAAGCCAGGCACTTAAAAATATAGCTTGGTGTTCAGCAAAGGCAAGTGCCCTGTATTTCTGCAAACTCTTTAGCCAAGTGCTCACACACGATGTTTCGGGCATTACAGGGTCAAAGTGGCTTGGTCCAGGTAACCCACTGCAGGTCAGACAACAAGTTAGTGGCAGGACCAGAGACAAGAATCCAGGTTTCCTGGCTCCTGGTCCTCTGGTCTACTCCTTTTATTACACAAAAATATCCTTTCCAGGTGACAGCTGCCAGGCAGAGGCGTGTAGCAGAGACAGCCAAGCTTCTGCTTGGCATGGGCATGGGCATGGGCATGGCCTGGGCATGCTGCAGATCTGGGGACATTCACCTGCACCTTGGCTGGGTCATCACAACCCAGAGTAGGGGTGGGAGGACAGGGCAAACACCCATGAAACACTCCTGCCGTTTTGGGATGCGTCTCTCTCCTGGGAAGGAAGTACAGGCTCTGGAGCTGATAACCCCTGACTTCAATCTTCCTCACAAATCACAGAATTATTTCAGAATAATACCTGTGGGAATCCTTCTGTATGGCATCAATTTTTAATTTTGTTATGTTTCTCAGAGTCCTTTTTCAAGCTTTTTCCCTGTAACCATGAGGGATAGAAACTCACAGCTTTTGTTGTATTAATGAAAGCTGAGCATCTCAAATAATCTCAAGTTCAAGAGCTGTGACTTCAAAAACACCAAGTATCATATGACCAGTGAAAAAAGTTGTGCAAGCTCACAGCATTCCTCTTCCCCATCCCTGCAGAGCTCGGAGCTCACATCATGCTCTCAGCCATAACTTACTTTCATCTTTTCCACAGCTGCAGCTCTTGGGTCAGGACCTTTACTGTTAGGAATCAGGTAGGAAAATCGCCCCAGGATAAGCCCCATGACTGGAAGAGAAACCAGAGGTTCAGGAGATGTGAAGGGCTTGGTCTTGCTGCTGTACTGCTGGGGGCGGAGACCTTGGGAGCCAGAGCCCCCACCAGCAGTTTTAAGCAAGCCCCAAATGGAAACTCCTACCACCTCCAGCCCTAAGTCTCCAACCCCCTTCGCTTCCTGCACACATTTCAAAGACTTCCTGCAGATGTTACACCAGTGGATTCGTCCAACCCAATGCATATTTACTGACAACAAAAACATCTGCCTAGCTCTATTTTGGAGGGAGGAGATCAAGAAGAGGTGGGTCTGAAGTGAAGACCCAAGGTGTGCTGAAGGACCTAGAGTAGCAGTGAAGCCCCAACGGCGTGGGGGAGACCGCGGTCTGCAAAACATGCAGCAGTTGCAGCCTCCCCAGACCTCAGGAGTTTGGCTGGTCCTTGCTGAGATTTCTGCTTCTCTACCCAAAGCCACGTGCTTGCTGCTGGCCCCAGATCTCCCGGCTGCAAACCCATCTGAACACAGTGTCCTACAACTGCTTTGTGCCTGTTCCTCATTTGAGAAATCAGGACAAAATAAACCATTCTGCTCGGTTTGCGAGAAGGGTCAGCCTGCACCTTGCTCAGCCATTAGAAGCTGGACTTGCCATTCGACTTGTCATCAGAGCTGCTCTAATTTGAACTAATGACTGGAAAACTCATTGCTGATTACAGGGCGCTGCCAGGCTCCTTGCTGCCAGTCTGTGACCCGCAACAAAAAACCAATCTCACACACACACACACACACACACACACCCCGAGCTTGGTAGGATAATATTTCATAGCTTTGCCAAAATGGACCTCAGCCATTTATTTTGACAGCTGTAGTTTTAATTATTTATGATAAGATTTTACAATGTGATGGTAAATGGACTGCAAGGCGATTCATAGAGAAGAAAGAAAAAGAATGAAGTCTTGCTCAAGGAACTAGAGTAGCAGTCTTCTACAGAACACAAGGAAAAGTTGCTTTCTTCTGTAGTTATCATAAAGCTGATCATGAGAACAGTTCAAAACTTTGAGGCAAGACACAAGTTTACTCTTTTTCAAGAGCACAGATGCATTGCAGGAGGGAGAGGACCTCTCAGCAGGAAAATTAGTGTGTTCCATTCCTCTCCAGTTTTAATCCCACCCTGCCCACTGGGCAGAAGAGCATTGAGAAGGCATCCTCGAGGACTGAAGACAAAAGCCACAATTTTCACAGAAGAGAAAGCTACTCAAATGCACACGTGCGAGGATTTAGAAGGACTAAAAAGCTTTCAGCCTGGCTGACATTCACCCTTGTCACTGAAATGCCCCACTGGCATTACAGTTTGGGATTAACGTGCCCTGGTGCTCCTTTGCTAACCACAACGTTTCACCGTGGGGCTGCAGGGTCCAGGAGACACCTCTGGGTTAGACAAACAGGCCTGAAATTTGCAGGTTGTATCATCTTGATGTGACTTGGGTTTTTTCTCAGTCAATGACAGCTGTAAAAATCATGTTGTCCCCATGGAAAACTCCAAGCACACAGAACTGAAAATTTTATCAGAAGTATATTTAATGGGATTTTTTTTTTCCTGGTGGTACCAGGCAGGCCTTAAAATGTGTGAACTTGAGGAGATAATTTAGTATCCCTGCTGCAGCTCTTCATTTCCTAAAGAAGAGAAACAGTAGTCCACCTTGTTAAAGCTCTTGGAGATAGATTGCTGGAAAACATTAAATAAAAGCTTACTGTTACTGTTATACAAGGGGGCATTCAAGGTCTTCCCATTCTCTTGTGAGGTTGAACTTGCACCATAACTGGTGCGTGATTAATCTGTGCCCATCACAAGGGTTGTCCCAGAGGCCCTGTAATCGTGACTTTAGTATTGCTCTGAGGGGGCCCATCACTTCAGAGATGATTTTGAAGAGGAACATGAAATAAGCTGAGACCTAACATGTGCAACATCAAGAGAAGATAGATGTAAAAAAATAGATGGGTATCTCAGGCAGGGGGTCAGGCTAGTCACCTGCAGGTTCTGTTTGCTGGGGGGTGTTTCTAACACAGTAACCAGGTTAAATTTTGCCCGTTTTGAAAATAAAAGCAAGTTGGCACATCTGCATCTTTGAGGCAGGATTAAGGAGAGATCCTTGCATCATCTTCTCGTGTGAGATCCCCCTTTGTAGCTCGACATGGACATCCCTGCCCTGAAGGACAGCAGCGACGCTCCGACTCTGAGCCAACCCGGCCTCAACCGCTGGCCGAGCCATCCCTGATCGGTGCCCATCTCCGTTGGCTTCCATCTCCCGTGGTCATTTACAGCAGTTTAAGTCCCATGGCCGTGTTGAATTGATATAAATGGCTGCAGAATATGCAGGGCAGAGGAGAGTCTGCCGACTGGCACTCGGCAAAGAGGATTAGCAGCTGTGGGGGGATGATTATTATCATTAATGATGTCAGAAGGGAGGCAAGTGGAGAGTTCAGTATTTAGTATTTTGACAAAAGCCATAGGGTCCAAATTTGCAGTCAAATTCCGCAAAATGTTCTACCTTGAGGCTTAAAAAACCAAGGCAAAATGTTTATTATACTAATAATTCTTCAGTTAACGTCAAGACAGGTGAACAGGGTATCTAACACTTGATCCCCCACTAAGGCTTTGGCAATTGCAAATGCTAAAAAAGACCGATGAGATTACACAGGTTGCACAGACGTAGCAGCACACAGGCTCCTGGGGATTGAAAAAGGGCTGCTAATTGCCCAGACCTGCCAAGAAACTCTTTGTGCTCTGGCTCTTGACCTCCACGCAGCCTGAAATTCAGCATGCTCTGTCTCTCCAACATCAAACATGCACCCAGGGGGATGCATTTGGACTGGGCAAGGCAGCTCTGGATCCCACACCCCACAGTGGCCTGAGCATGCCTCTGGGGAAGACCGTGATCTTCCTCTGAGGTTCATATGGCTTTAAAGTTTGAGGTTTTTTTCTGCAGCTCCAGCTCCTGGACCTGAAATGTGGTGTTGGGGGATATGATGTAGAGGAGAACTTTGTAGAGTAGGGTAGATGGTTGGACACGATGATCTCAAGGGTGTTTTCCAACCTAAATGATTCTATGCTCAGTTTTTGTATTCAAAACCCAAACTGGAAGACCTTACAGACAGCAGGGTGTGTGGAGAAGTATGCAAACGTACTGAGATACTCAAATTAATTAGGAGACAACCCTATATAAAACAATAAGTAAATAAGTTTAATTTTGGATGTTTTCAAATCCTTTCAAGCTTTGGCTTTTGGGTGCTCAAGAGTCTGAGGATGGGGAGGAGCATCAGAAGTGCAGAACATAGGTCTGGAGGCAATAGGTGGAAGGGAAACAGAGCTGTGAGTCAAAGAGGGGAGCAGGACTTGCCACTTCGTGCTCCCTAGAGAGGGATCCTGATTCACGTTGCTCTGCTAAAAACAAGCCTGCTTGACCTAGAGCAAGCCATTTAAGTTTTTCCATAGTAGTAAGCCTTGATTGTTGCTGGAAATATGACATGGATCTCCCACTGGCACCACAGGCATCCTTGGTTCCTTACATGACAGCCACTCCAGGGTGCTCAGAGCCCTTTCAGTGTGAGCACAACACTGGCTCACAAACTGTATTTCCAAGCCAGTCTAGTGCATCTCAGTTTTCCCTAAAATAAGCCATCTCTCCCACTCCTCTGGATTTTTGAGGCTGGTTTCCCCCACCTCAGGGAAAGCAGCAGGACGGTGGCAGGGCTCTGACGACTGTTACTTTATTCTGCAGTTTCAAACCTGGGAAATGTAGGTCACTGATCTTCAGCGTGACCTACATTCACAGCTCCAAATAAGCCCTTTTTGCCAGTGTTGATGTTTCGTAGCTTCAGGTTGAGCCTGGAATACACACATGAATGCCCTATTTGGCCTGGGTGTCCAAGGAGGGAAGTTGTGACGATACACAAGCAGATGCTGCCTAGACCAGCCGTGTCCTGCACACATGGCTGCAGTGATGCCCTGCCCAAGCCAACAGCAAACCCAGGTCCCTCTGTAAAGGCCTCTGCTTACACAGGACCATGTGCATTTTTGCCTTATAGGAGTAGGATGGGCATCAGCATGAATTTTATCCTTCCCGTTGTCTTTCTAATACGTTGAATGGGGCTGGCAGGAGCAAACTAAGGTGCACCCACCACATGTCAGCCCCTGGCAAAGGCAGATTCCAGCTGCAGCAGCTCCAGCAGAGACGACCTGGCTTGGCTGCCATCAGTGGTACTCCTGCTGCTGGCTTCTCCGGAGGCAAGTTTTCTCTCCATATTTCTTCTTCTGTTATGTAGGGGAGGGCAAAAAACCTGGCAGGTGCTTTTTGCGAATAAAGGAATTCCTTGTATGCTTCATCTATCTTTTTCTGAAGTGCCATCTTCACTGATCCCTTCAGACCTCATATTCAGTCCATCCATCATGTCACCTCAACACCTAGAGTATTTTTTGAGAAAATATGAATAATACTGACTGGATCTTGTGCACAGGGAAAAAAGAAAAGCCTCATGCTTGCTACATTCCCCAGGTTTGGTAGGATGCGTAAAATGGTGCTAGACTATTGATAAGTAACCTCTTCCACAAGGGAAACAAGGAGGAAGAGATAAAATAGTCTGAAGGAAGAGGAATCGGGAGAGGAGAGAAACAGAAAAGGGAGCATCCTTGTATGCTCTGGGGACAAGGTGTAGAAAAGCCATCATTCCTGGTGCCCACATACCCTGGAGAAGGCATGTAATAGCTAACAGGAGCTACCCAGGTGACCTAGTGCTTGGAGGCCTCTGAGTGACACAGTGACATCTGAAAGAAGAATGACATTTACCCAGGGCATGTAGGATGGCCTGGGGGAACACAAATAGCCCAAGACTCAGGGCTGGGCCGAGTCCACCACTGATCACCACTGAGGCTCCTCTTCCTCTTCTGTACTTCCCATCAACAGCTCTCTGAGGCTGCTCAGAGAGTGCTGAATTTGTCACTGATTTCATCTTGTTATCGACTGGGGGGAAATAGGTCAGGCACCTCAATTTGATTTAGGACCAGCACACTCAGTGCATCACTGATCCCAGCACCAAGGGCCCAGCTCCAACCAGCACAGCCTCTGGAGCCTCCCTGGGAGCCACACACAACTCCTGCCCTTCCCAGCTCTTCCATCATGTCTTGTTTACGTTGGGTCCCATAATACATCATGTACAAATGTAGGTCGTAGCAAAGACTGTGTCTCAGCAAACTGTGAAATCTCAGCTTAGCCTCTCGTCTTGTGTGCAAGAGGATTTTCTCACCTCCTATCGCCCCGGGCTGCTGCTGCACTGAGTTCTTCCTTCTCGGTGAGTCCATGCTTCCTGGCAAGTGTCAGGAAACCTCACGGCAGCAGTGATGGGAAACACCCTCTGACAGTGTAAACATTGCAGGCTGCAGATCTCCTCGGGAAGAAAAGGAGGCTGAGCTGTGACAAACCCCAGCATCTCATGTGAATATTTTTCATGCAGCCACCCATCCACCATCCCCAGGGCCAGGAAAACCTCTCTTTAGCGTGTCTCCTTTCTGTGCACTGGGGTGAAAAGAAAATCAGTCTGTCTTGTGTACATGAGGCCTCCATATTCTTGCAAGCAGTGCAATAACTCCACATTTGTGTTGGTGGGAGCAGGATCCATCCTTCTGGCTTTTTATGGATGGGAGGGCAAAAGTCAAATAAGCAAAACAAAGTGTCCATGTGCTGAAGATGAAATAAGGGTTTGTCAGGGGGGAACTGGCAGCACATGAAATCCATATCTATCTCTCCACTCTCTCGGCAGCACCACAGCTGAACGGGCAGTATTTTTGGCAGGAAAACCTTCCTCCTCCTTTCACTCGTGGTCAGTATGTGCTTCACTGAAGACTAATGCAGGATGAATGGCACCAAGCTGTGACACCCCCGGGGGCTCAGAGGTGCCACACCACATTTCCAAACACCCAACTGACAGGCTGGCCAGCAGGATGTGATGAAGAGAGAGACGGATCCACAAAATTAGATGATTTAATGTACTGGCCACATGAAATATAGAATCATAGAATCATTTAGGTTGGAAAAGACTTTTGAGATCATCAAGTCCAACCATCTACCCTACTCTACAAAGTTCTCCCCTACACCATATCCCCCAACACCACATCTAAAAAGACTCTTAAACACATCCAAGGATGGTGACTCAACCACCTCCCTGGGCAGCCTATTCCAATGCCCGACCACTCTTTCTGTGAAAAATTCTTTCCTAATGTTCATTCTAAACCTACCCTGTTGGAGCTTGAAGCCATTCCCTCTTGTTCTATCACTAATTACCTGCAAGAAGAGACCAGCACCAACCTCTCTACAGTGTCCTTTCAAGTAGTTGCAGAGAGTGATGAGGTCACCCCTCAGCCTCTTCTTCCTCAAACTAAACAGTTCCAGCTCCTTCAATCACTCTTTGTATGATTTGTTCTCCAGTCCCTTCACCATCTTCGTTGCCCTCCTCTGCAACCGCTCCAGCACCTCGATGTCTCTCTTGTATTGAGGTGCCCAGAACTGGACACAATACTTGAGGTGTGGCCTCACCAGTGCTGAGTACAGGGGGACAATCACCTCCCTACTTCTGCTGGCCACACTATTTGTAATACAAGCCAGGATGCTATTGGCTTTCTTGGCCACCTGGGCACTGCTGGCTCATATTCACTATGATGTAGTGGTGGTGTCTGAGCTGACCTCCACAACGGCCAAGGCAGTGGGGACAGACTCATCCCCCAGCTCTCCAAGCCATGTTGTGTCCCCTATGTCCTCCCACCTCCCATCCAACAAGGCTTCTGAGCCAACAGCGCATGGTTTGCTCTGTGCTACAAAAAGGTGGCTCCTAACGGGGGCTCTTGGTCTCTGACCCAGAAGTTCATGCGTTTTTGGGAGGGTCAAAGATGTGGGGTGCAAAAACCCATCGCCCACAACCACTGATGAACACCCCACCTGCTAAAACCTCGTTATTTGTATTCTGCATGCAGGTTTCCTTTGTGTGCACACAGGTTTGCACACATTTCTATTAGGCCTTAATAGGCTTCATTGTAGTATTTTCAGGTTCTGCCAAAAAACAAAATGCCAAAGGACACCTAAAACGCTGGGTTCCTAATGTCCTTCCTCAGATTTCAGCTTTTTAGACAGCACATCAAAACAGGAACATAATGAAGCTGCTATTATTACTAATGCCTTCCACATTATTCAAGTTGCAGGGAACGATTAAACGGCATAAATGACGCGCTGCTGCACTCGGGTACGCTGCCAAACTGCGGCTCCACTCACCTTCTCTCTGCTTCTGTTCTTCCCCACCTGCTCCCTGTCAGAAGGTGAGGAGCAGCTGGTCTGCTCCTCTTCCTCTGAAATTCAAATCAAAGAAAACTCTGAGCTCCTTTCAGAAAAACATGATAAAATGCGTGCAGAAAACGTCACCTTCCAGAGGCTTTTGCCCCACAACAGCAGCAGCCCCTTGATGGATCCATCACAGGGCAAATTGCACAGCAGATCTCCATGCTGGGAGGAGACCCACCTTCCACCCGGCTGCCTGTTCTGCTGCTGAAGACCCCAGCAGGTCTCCTCAGTTCTCTGGCCAAGCTAGACTCATTAATCACCTCATCCTTACCAAGAAAGACCTCATTACACACTCTCTGATTGCCAGCTCTGGATCAGAAAGGGAGGAATGTGATTCCTGGGCTTTTGACCTGAGGTTTTTTGGAGCCCACTGTGAAGGATGGTTGTGTCCTGTCTGACCTGGGAAGCACCTGGTTAAGAGATGGAGCTCTGCAAGGTCTTCCCCTTGGTTCGGGCTGCACAGGTTGGCACGAGCTACAAGCTCAGGCTTGGAGAAAGCCATCCATCCCTGCAGAGGGTAGCGATGCCAAACCCAGCTCAACGCTTGAATCCCTGGCATGGGATACTGAGGGTCACTGATTTTATGGCTGGAAGCAGCCAGGAAAAAGCATCTTTTAGGGTGAGGAAATGCACGCAACACCTACTGGAGGGGTTTGACTTGTATTGTGAAGTTCTAGACATGCGGCTTCTAAAAATGGCATGTTGCAGCAGTGCCCCAGGGGAAGCACGGGGGTACCCTCAGCATCCTTGGGCTGTGATCTGGAGACTCTGCATAACTCAGGAACTTTCATCCCTCAACTATATCTTTAAGCAAGCTGCCAACTTTTGGGTCTGCAGCCTTAAGCCTTCTTCATTGGGTTTCCTCCTCCACCTGGGTCTGATGGATGAGGACTGGGGTGGGAGGAGTATCTTTGAAAGGAAGGCACCTGGAAAGCGTTGGGTCACTTGATGAGATGGGGGAAGTGGGACTGGGTCAAGACTAGAAAATTATAATGAGCACAAGGTAAGTAATCACTGCAAGTGGTAGGAGGTGGTTGGAAGATGATTCATTAGCAAAGAGCTCACGGACACCAGAGGTTGGCACTCTCAATGAGGATGTATCTCCAGGAGCTTCTTATAGACAGGTAAGGTAGAAAAAGGAGATCAGAGGGTTTTTTCTGAATGCCTAAAAGGTGTTTTGGTTTTATCATTGTGAAGGAGTGGTGGTATCAGAAACCATGTGTGTAGATATATTTGTTTGCTCCTGTCTCCTATCTCTGACTAGTTTGGTAACGCTCTGGGTAGAAAAATAGGGCAACAAGTGAGCAATCTCTGACTCCCACCAGTAGTGGGGTGGAATGTGGAGAGTTCATGGGAGACTTGTATCTGGTCTTTAGGCTTAAATCCACCAAGGAGGGTGTCAGTACTTTCTTCAAAGCTCCTCAAGCTAGAAATACCTGGAGGTGGAGTGGCCGAATGCAGTAATGGCAACTTGGAGAGCAGGGACAGGGTGTGTTGAACCAGGGCTCTTACCCAGCTCTGAGGCTGCACTATGTTTTGTGGGTTTATACGAAGCAGAGCAGGGAATTGAAATATCTAGAGTGCCATATTCTGGATTTGACACCTAATGTGGGTTTTTTGAGTCTTCTTGTGTGCATATATTCAGTCTCAGAAAAGGCTCTTGCCTGTTTGCTTTAACACTAATGAGATACTCTCCCTCGTTTCTTTGTTATGCCAGCTCTAATTTCTAGCTCTTTGACATGAGCAACCATTTTTCTCTGAAAGGCTGAGATCACATGGCAGGATTATAAATTTACTCCTGAAATGCCCTATTAATAAATAATAAAGTGTTTATAAATATGCAAAATAGATTATTAGTCAATTCTACAAAACCTTGGCTACAGGACCATAAAAGTGTGCCCTGCAGCTTGTATATCTATTATAAAAAAGAGGAAGAAACTAGAAAGAAATTTAGATTCCTTTTTTAACTTCCGAGCAGCAAATGCTGAATAACTTCTGATAGTGATTATGTTAAAAGGAAATAATTTGTTTCCTTGAACAGTAGCAAACAACGTGCTGCAAATATGTGATTTTAAAAATATTACATATACGCAGAGGGACAAGAGTAAGTTGTTCATTTGAACAGCTCATTAAACAGCAGCTCTTCAGCAAAAACCTTGCCCTGTCTGCATGTATCCTGAGAGGTATTATTGTTTTATTTAAGCTTAGTGAGCTTCAGAAATGCTAATATGGCTTAAAAAGACCTGAGTCTTAGCTATAGGAGCTCAGGCTGGAACTTTGAATGAAGTTTGCTTGTTCCCAAGCGGTCCTGGCCAAAGGGTGGTGTGTGGCCATGCAAGAGGAGAAGGAGGTGATGACTTGGGACCGTGCTCATTGGTGTGCATAGACCCTGGTGGAAGTCACCTCTCAGGGTTTTCATTGACGGTATAGCACAGCCTCTGCATTCCCCACCTGCTGTAGCCAAGCCTGTGGTTGTTTTAGGGATAGGCTGAGAGTTGGAGCACCAAGTGGTTGACCTCTGCTGAGGGAGGAATATTCATTGATGGGGCTTGGAGCAACCTGGTCTAGAGAGAGGTGTCCCTGCCCATGGCAGGGGCTCTGGAACTCGATGATCTTTAAGGTCCCTTCCAACCCAAACCATTCTGTGATTGCTGCTCTACATGGCACGTGGCTTTTATTAGCTGGTGGGTTTGTGATGTTGAGTCAGTCTTGGGAAATAGTGGGTCCTGAGGATCCTCTGGCCAACGACTGCTTTTCTAGCAAGACCTATCCCTGTCAGGAGATTGTTGCAGCAACGTTGTGCCTCATTTCTGAAAAAGAAAACAGCCTCATTTGCCATTGATTTATGTATAAAGGCATTGATAATCTATGGTAAACCACGATGACTGGGGGTGGGAGTAAAGTAACTAGGAAGTTTGGCAGGGATATCAGAAGAAGCTGGGTGGTGTTCACTTCTGAGCTCTGATAGCATCGCTTCACTGTCAACAGGTTGAATTGGTCCCACTCAACAAAAAAATTATCAGATCAAAGAAAGGAAACAGGAGAAACTGCCTAGATAGGCTGATTTTTTCTGTTTACCTGAGAAACACCGGGATCTGTACCACAGGGGTCCCTGCCCAAGGAGAGGGAGAGAGCTGGGTAATTCCAGACACTGTCCAAAAGGAGCTGCTGAGACAATTCTGCTGACAGCCAGGCAGAAATGAAGTGGGGAAATGCCAAATGTGCTTGACCTGAGCTTAAACCTTTATGAATTGAGGGCAGGAGGAGAGGAAAAGGGTCTGTAAAGAAGAGCTTCTCTTCAGGTAAATATGTGAGGGCATAAGTAAATTTGTGTGAGGGCAGAAGCAGTCTGGAAACTCATGGCAGGGGGGTAACACCTGATGGGGGGAGGCAAAGACTTTATAAGAGATATCTCAAGGTAGTGATGATGATTTGAAGCATTTTATTTTATTTTTTTTTTGCTCAGCAACAGCACAGTGATTCTGGGCTGGCACCAGAGCTGATAAGGATCAGCCACATCAAGCCAGGCCCTCTCATATCTCCTCTAACAGAGTCAGGGCAGCAAAAAATACTTCTCACCTGGTGAGAAACTCAGCCCTGAAGCTGGCCCAGGTGAGCAGGGCCAGCAAGGCTGGAGGAGAGAGTTTGGCTTCTGTGATCCTCTAGCCCAGAGCAAGTGGCTCTCCTGCCTGTGTGTAAGTGGGAGTGCTGCCACGGTTATCTCACTGGCTTTTAGACCTGGTGGAGGATGCTCTGTGCTGCCTAATGCTGGTCAGAGAAGATGGCCAAACTGGCTCATTTGGGTTTTGGGTTCTGAGCAGGTATCTGTTGCTAAACTGCTGCAAGGGCAGAATAACACCATGGCCATTAGATTAAATTGTCTAGAAAATGTCAGTGGAAGAAGCCCAAAGGAGTCAGGAAGAGCTCTAAGTAGGTGATATGTGTTACCTTGTAGATCATCTAATCTTTATCCCTCCTCATCTTTCAAACCAACAGTCCCCCCATCTGCACATCTCCTGTCCAGGAAGTTCTAGTCCTTGCTTCACGTGCAGATCAGTGGGAGGGATGGAGAGGGCAGCGACAGGCAACAACAAAGAGTGTGTCCTCAAGCCAGGGCTGGCAGGTTCTGAAGGCTGGCATTTAAGATTACAATCTCTCCCAAAATAGAGATTGAACATGCCACCTGAAGCTATGGAGCAGCTGTTCAAGCCCCTCAGGACCTGCCTCTCCCTGCCTTGTCCACCTGCAGCCTAAGCAGGTTCTTCCCTTGGAGGCGGGAGGAGTTCCTCAACATGGAAGGATGCAATTGAACAAAATGGCTTATGAGAAACCAGCAGGAGGGGAGCAAAAACCCTAGAAACCAGCTTTATGCCTCATAAGCCATCCAGAACTACACCTGGATTTTTAAGATCTTTTGCTTCTTAGCTTTAAAAGCAATGGTCACCCTTTCCATATGACTTTCTTGAACTTTCAGTTGATTTTCATGAAGTAGAAGTGCTGGTTTAAATTATATTTAGCTCATTTAACATGCCCATGCCATGAGCAAGCAGTCACTAGAGAAGCAAGCCAAGTGGGAGCTTAGTTGGCGGAGCTCTGAGGAGTAGATGTCTGAGGAGTAGGCTGAGTTCCTCTGAGGAGCTCAGAGGAAGGTAGAGTTTCTGGTCTCGTACAAATTGGTAATTGCAAGCTGTTAGGGAGATGAACTATCTTCAATGATGTTTTTGTGCAGCCTAGTTAGAGACTACTTGGTCTTAAGCAATTAGAGCTATTCCTGTTTCATACTTTTAATAGAGCTCAGTGTCAGGCATAATTCAAATCATCTGGGTTAAGCTAACACCTCTCTGATAGCACTTGCCAAACATTGCTGACAATTTTGCAGTTATCAGTATCAAGGCATCCAAAGATCACTGACATTAAGTTACTGACACAAGAAAAGCACTCCCTCCCTTTTTCACAGTTATAAGTCTCTTAGATAAGTTTATTTAACCTCACAATTGTGCACAGACTTGCTAATAAGAGCAGCAGTTTGTATGAAGGTGGCAACAGCCATGTACAGGGAAGTCATGCTATACTCTGCTCAATGCAGAACTTGTCCAGATATTGGAGAAATAACCCTTTAATGGGATCAATTTAAAAACAATATGTATCTGAGGACTTGTCTGAGAAAATCTTCATTGTGCAAATACTTGGCTTTAGCTTCGTGCTTCCCCTGTCAAAATTCAGAAAGGGCTAAATTGAATCTCACCCTTTCTGCTCAGAGCCCCAGCTGCAATCACCCTCATCAAGTTCTAGCTTTCCAACTCCCAATTAGATAATAATTTATACCAGATCTTTGGTCATTTGCTCATCTTCCACTTGAGATCTCACCACAAAGTACACCCAGAGATTGCAGCCATCACATGGCATCTTAACTTTTGCAGCCTACACTAAGGGGGATCCTGTCCTGTTTACCCACAGCTCTGTGTTGGGTTGGGGCTCACCTTGATGGGTCTTGGACTTCCTACACAAACCAGCTTTGTTGCACAACAGTTGGCTTGTGGCCCCATAGCATTTTGATAAGTATTTTGAAATAGATTGAGCTTTACTCTACTAACAGAAGATAATTTAAAAGGTTAGCTGGATAGTAGCTGCCTTCTCTCTAAAAGACTGAATTACTCTTAGACTATTATTGAAGAGATGAAGACATCAAGGCAGGAGCAATCACATGGGAGAAGAGATAGGCAAATTCATGTACAGGGTACTAGATCAGTCATCCTTGTAGTTGCTCCAGTGTCTAGGAGTGTCTGCAATACTTGTGAAAATATTGCAAGAGGGTAAGTCTTCAGAGCACTGCTAAAATGGGCACAAAACAAGCAAGTGAGCCTCAGATTGCCCAGGTTCTAGTCCTAGCACCAGGTTCCAGTCCTAGCACTTCAGCATCTCACCATGCCCCAGAAGCCACGAGGCAAAATTGCTTTAGAGACAGGGAACTTGGTCAAGCAAGACTGAAGTGGAAGGAAGCCTGCTTAACGGCTGTGGTGTGGTCTGGCCACCCCAGGAGGGGAGGTGGCTTGGTTCACTCAATTGGGCTTGGAGCAGGTCTGCAGCTTGTGGGCTCCAATGTACAAAAGCTTCCAAGGAGGGATCATGCAAGGCTCCCAAACTTCAGCAAGCAACTTCAACACCACCTTTCCCATTCCCTCCCTAAACATGACACACAAGACAAGTGAGATTTCAAGAACATGTTTAATGATGGCAGTTTCTGCTGAAACACCAGAAGTCCATTCAAACTAGTCTTACCGGTTTTTCTTAAAAAGAAGCTTTGGTCACAATGACAAATTCTCTCAAACATTTTTAAACAAAGTTCAAGCAATTGCAGAAAACAAAATGCATGGTCCTGATACCACCTCACACAAAAACTGCAGCAGCAGAAACTCATTTGACAGAAAAAAAAAATAATGAAAACCATAGTCTGTCACCCTGCAGAGATTATTCCACATACAGTGAATTAGAGGGAATGGTTACAAACAAAACATTCAAATGCACTAGTGCTTGTGTGTTCCAGCTTCATTAGTGCTTGTAGAGCTCTAGAAGTTAGCTTGAGCTAGAGATAAGCACTAGGGTAGCAAAAGTTAGTATGCTAAACCAGCATCTGCAGTCATCTCCACGTCTTCTAGGGGGAAAAGGGAAAAAACAGAAATACCCCAAAACCCACATATAAAGTTATCTGTGCAATTCTGACTTAATTCTGTAGACAAGCACAGCAACTGCTGGCTCTCAAATGTAACCTCCAGTGACAAGGCTGTGGCTGGAGTAAAGAGGCTGCAATTCTGCACAGGGTTTTTTCCTCCCCCCAGCACACACAAATAGGAAAGTCTCTAATTCCCTTGCTCTGTTTGACTCTGCTACCAGTGGGTGGATTTTTTAAGCAATGAGAAAGCTACAGGCAGACATCTGTAATAATGTTTCTCTTTTCATTTTCTGTAACAAAAAACCCCCACGCATTTAAAAATGCTCCTGAACAAAACAAGTCTGACTGTGCAATGCAAAACAGCAGCAGATACTAAGACACATTACAGTCACAATGAGATTAAATCTGCAGTGTAAGATACACAGAACATTAAGGTAAAACATTCATGTAGTGGTTAACGGCTATTTCTTCTCCAATGAATTCCTAGAACTACCTGAACCAAACAGTCGAAATTATATAAACTATGTTTTAAACTAATTCCTACCATTAAAAAAATATTCATATATATATACTATTAGATGAGTCACATCAAGTGCTCTTAAAATCTTAACTAAATATAGCTATAGAATATTTAACCAGACACTTAAATCACATACAGCAACTTTGTAGAGGTAAACATTGCCTCACATTTGCAACAGCAACTGAGTATCAAACAAAGCATTCTGATTATTGTCAAGACTAAGAGCAACCAGTGAGGTTGACCTTTTATTTCCACCAAGCAGCTGCTGCTTCCCCATAAGCACTTTTTAGTTTGGGACCTTCCCAAAGGAACCAGAGCACCCCAGCAGCAGCTGGGCACCTCCATCTTCAACATCTTAAATCCTGCTCCCTGTCTACCATTGATGTTTGACCACGTTATGGAAACAGTGGGAACTTTTTGCCCCAAGCAAGGAAAGCTGTTGGCTTTTGCCAGCTCAACTCAGCAAGTGACCTTCAAGTTGGCGGAAGAACTCCCAATTTCAAAGACTGACTCACCCTTGGAAAGGAGAAGTGCCCTTTAGCCACCTTTACCTCTTATCTCTCTCCTACATAACTTGGTCTCTTCTTTCTTTTGTGCACAGTGAAGGCTTCATTCCCTCTCCACCACTCTTCCTTCCAGCATGCCTGATGCTCAGTTTAATGAGTTTGTCAGAAGAGTGGACATGATCATGTTGCCATGGTGTCTGCTCAGCCGGGGCGGCCATCTCACTCCATTGCCTCCTTCCACAAATGCAAACAGAAGCTTTTAACCTCTCTCTCTCTGCTCACCATCGCCACTTCTCTGACTTCAAAAGAACTTGGTCTACCTAAGAAGTTCAATTCCCAGTCTTCAAAGTACTTTAGTCCTGAAAAGACACAATATTTCCTTCAGAATCATCCAGCCTGAGTCTGAAGCTTGTTTTACCTCCGCAGGGTAAGATCTTATCTCAACTCAGAGCATCATTCAGCTCACTGGTCCCTGTGATTCCCACCAGGAACACAACCTGCTTGGCCCCATCCTCACCTGGCAGACAACACGATAAATATTGCTTAGTAACGGTCATATGGAATGACTCCAATTCATTCCATGAATGAAAATAACACAGCATTTTTATATTGCCTCGATGACTAATATTAACACAACAGTCTGCTGTAGGATTTTTTTCCATCCGGGCTGAGTTGGCTGTTTGCAAAGCTTCTGCTGATTCACGGTGAGGAAAAGCAAGCTGTGATATGGGAGCTGCTTTGAGGAAAGCACGATGTTGCTGGAAAGGAGAAAAAAAAAAAATAAAAAAAATTCCCCTTCACCTCTTTTTACTGACTGCAGGGCCCAGGGGAACTGTGCAGAACTGCCATAGGTTCTGTGGTATGATGACAAAGCAGCTCAGTGTTCTCAGCAATCCTCAAATCCCAACTGGCTTTCCAAAAAAAAAAAAAAAAAAAAAATCCACAACCCACACAAAACCCCAAACTGGCAGCTTGCTGCAAGGATGGTGCTTTGCCAGATACTCTGTGGTCTCCTCGAGGGGCTGTAACTGCAGGAGGGCAGTAGACGGTCAAGCAAACAGTGGGACAATCCTAAAAAATTAGAAAACACATTCCCCAAGAAAAGCAAGGTTCCAGCCAGCTTAAAAACCAAAAATAAAAGGTGTTAAGGGGCGCAGTAAACCGAGAATAAACACGTCAAAGAGAAGTCTGAACTGCATCTGTGGTTACTTTAACGGAAAACCACAAAGTTAAGAAACTAAACCAGTTAGGTTTGCCCTCTCTAACGAGGGCCTGGAAAGCGTAGATGTTTGCGGTCTTCTAAACCCAATCCATCCAGACAGAGTAATCTAATTCTCATAGTGTCATCCCACAGCTCTGACCTTTGCAGCACAAAGCACAGCAGGGAGCGATGGTTAAAAACACTTCTTTGAGTTAAATGGGATTTGTCGAGCAGGTGGTAGGGAAAAACTTCCAGTTTGATACAGATTAAGATCACTTACATGAAGCTCCCATGAAAAATAAGAGGTGTTCTTTCTGCAATCTAATCATTCCACACGAGGCCTTATTTTGCTTAGAAAAAAGGTAATACAGATGAATTGTAGACAAGTTACAGTATGCACAGGACCGTACAAAACACTGTTTTTACTCCCTGTGGAAGGGCAGAAAATTACAAAAATATATCTTCTTTAATCCAAGATTGTTGTAGTTTAGGGCATGCCTGATTCTTCCTATTTCCCTGTGGTCTCATTTATTCAAGTTGGCCTGATCAGAGCTCCTTGGGACAATGAGAATGTCATCACGAAAGCTTAGTGCAATTGCTAGTTTTTTTTAAAAAAAAAAAAATCAGTAGCAAGTCAAGAAAATTTTCTATATGAGTCAATCTCTCATCCTCTCCCCCACTACACTAAACATACAGTGTGGCATTTCAGCATGGCTTACATTTCTACCAACTGAAGGCATAAGTCGCCTCTGTAAGTCCCAAATAATACACCTTTCATTTTGTTTAAACACGTGATCTGTTTAACAATGACCAAAGTTTAACAGTGACTGAAGCATTGAATTAGGATTTTAGAAAATAAGTCCTTGGGGCAGCTTGGTTCAATCTTCCTTTTTCTTCTTTCTTCAAAACTTATTTAGACCATGATGAGCTGCAAGTACATAGGGTTGCTTTTTCTCATGCTTTAGTGTCGCAGCCCTCCTAAAGCAAGACAGAGCTGAGTTTGCAAAGAGGAACTCTGGTCATTCCAATACAGCAGTTTGGAAACCAGGGAACGGAATGGTGACGTTTTGGTCAGAAGATCCATAGCCTGCTGTACAAACAGCACCTGGAGGAGATGAGGCTCGGTTTGGTCATAACGCTGCAGAGATGAAAGCCTCCCCTTTCACAGTTATGGCTTCAGCAGGTCCCTCAGCAGCAGAATGACATCTTGCAGGGCACCAACGCTCCACGGAGCTGCTTTACCTGGAAAGCAGGAAGAATTAGTACAGCTCACAGGCAGAGATGCAAAGTGGGGAAAAAAAAAAGCCACAAAGCAAAAGGTAGCATTATTCACTGTGATTGCCATCAGTTCTCTCTAGCAGCTGATTTCCATGGTGACACTGGACACTGATGTGATGTTAACATTGTGCCAAGAGAAGCTAGACCAAGTGAAGTAAAAAACAGTTACATCAGACAAAACCCAGATGCTGAAAGATCCCGTGACCAGCCCCTGTGCAGATCAGAGACAGGAGCACGCACAGGGCCAGGCTGTTGATTTTACTGCACATGAAACAACATCTTGGACCTCACAGCTTTTTTTTTTGTCCACACCAGTTGCAGCTCCTTCCTAACCAGCACACAGGGACCGCCCTCCTTGCTGTGGATTCCCCTCCTGACACCCTACTGCTTTAACTGCTTCAGGGTTCAAATAAAAAATTCTTAATAGCAACTTGCTCTACTCCATGAAGAAGGAGAAAGCCCTCCTCTAGGACTGCACCACCAGTGTATAATTGACTGAATGAGCCATCAGAACGCAGTGTGCTCTGCAACAACTGTTACAGCCACATGAGAAAAGACCCTGGCCTTCAAAAACCAAACAAAAATTGCTTTTTCATCACCTCTTTCCTCCCTTGCTATGGACCCATGGGAAATCTTTAACAGCAGCACCAAAGCTTTGGCAATTTGTTGTATTTATAGTAAACAACTGACTTTGTTAGTTACTTGCACCCCCTTCAGATGAGGATAAATGATACCCCTCCATTTACACACAACTTGTCACTGCTGCCTGCTGGGAAGGAAAAAAAAAATATATATATATATATATATATATAAATTAAGCTGCTACAAACCCCAGCACAATTCACCTAGCATCATCCAGAACAGCCTGAAGCTTTTGCTGGCCAAAAAAAAATAAAATCCATTAAAGCTGCTCCCTTGAGAGTCAACACCTTGCTGTAAGAAGCAGACAACAGCACGCTCCATTCAGAGCTGCACACACAGTCAGGATCTGGAAAGGCTGTATTCAAAGAGAAGACACCAATAGTGTAACTCATATTTTACAGAGACTCCCAAAAGACTCGGGGACATCAAAGGCTGAGCTCTGCAACTGTGATGAAGATGTTTCCACAGAGTTCAATGCTATCGGAGCCTGAAAAAGGGATGAATCCAGAATCCAGCCTTTACATGTGGTATCTTTCCTCTAAAACATCCTGCAAGCTCTCGAAAGCCCTTCAGTCCCGTGGTGGTGGAATAAATGTTCCTCTTCCCTCTGCCTGCCACCACTCCTTACGCATAAATCTTTTCTGCTTTCAAAAGCACTTTGAAAGATGCATTCCTAAAATGCTTCTGCATTTTGCTGGGGCTGCTGCTGTTAGAGGGGAAACTGACAATCCATGCGGAAAACAAACCGAGGAATTTCACTTAGCCAAAAGAAAGGATGGGGGCCTCAGCCTGCCCCAAGAAAAACTTGAGGTTTGGTTTATTTTTTTTTCAGTATTTATTTAGAAGCCTGATATTGGGGTTGGGACAATACCAGCTCTGGCATTTAAATTCCAAGTTCTTCCTCAACTCCAGGGTCTCACGTATTACCCTGGACTGGAAACGCTCTGCAGGGAGGGTTGTGAAATTCACCCAGCTGGGCTGGGCAAGCACAGTCAGAGCAGAAGGCTCTGCCTCCAACAGCTGCGAGTCAGCAGGAAGAGGAGCCTCTGCTGATATCCCAGATTACTGAAGTGCTTTGAAAGCCTTTCATGTGCAAGGAGCCACAGAATTTATTCAGTACTTGTTTTCAGTTTTCTATTGAAGCTGACAAGAAATCCCCCAACAGGCTATGCTACCGTTAATAAGCTTAATAAGCTAACAATTTTATTTACCTTTTCAAAAACTGGGGTTTTTTTTCCAGCTGTTTTAATCTCTTTTCTCTACTTGCACAAAGCAGGCAGAGTGCTCTGTGATGAGGGATGGTTGCTAGTTTGTTGGGGACATTTGCCTGTAACCCACTTTACTTCAATCCTCTCTCGAGTATCACCCAGTGCCAACTGTCTGATGACCTACAGTGACCTACCCCATCAAGTAGAAAATCATGAAACCTGCACAACTTTACCTTGCCTTCTTGAAAGAAAGTGCTAAAGCAGCAAAAGAGGAGCGGGAAACCTTAAAAATCAAGATATCTTGATGGGATGAGAAAGAGTACACTTGGAAGATGGGATTTAGCTTTCCACTCACTCATTTTCCAATATGTAATCCCATACAAAACATGAAAAAATATCTGTCATCTGGAAAATGATGATGAATACAGTTCATCTAGTTCAAAAAAAAAAAAATCAATTGGACAGGGATACCTTTTGGCCTTCAGCAGCACAGATTAAACGGGCAAAGAAGAAACAAACACCCCTTCCGTGTTCAGTTTGCTTTTTTCTGTAACTCTATAATAATTTCAGAACAATTCTTGAACTTCTTATCATAGAATCATAGAATGATTTGGGTTGGAAGGGACCTTAAGGATCATCTAGTTCCAACCCCCCTGCCATGGGCAGGGACACCTCCCACCAGACCAGGTTGCTCAAAGCCCCATCCAGCCTGGTCTTGAACCCCTCCAGGGATGGGGCATCCACGACTTCCC